>UCOJ01000256.1:0-144708 GCA_900474305.1 Cecidostiba fungosa | reverse complement strand
ATATATATATATATATATATATATATAAAATCACGTAACTCCCATCGTATAAATAAAATACCTATTAAAATCCGACACGCAGTAGAGGCGTTAAAGTATGTATGAGTTTCCTTTCTGGAACGATATCGCTGCAACGCGACGTCGTCAAACGTGAATCACGTGCCAAAGCATAGAAGTTAATAATTTAGTATGTAGGGTAATGCTCGGCTCTCGTCTTGCAAAAAAAAGCAAAATGGCAAAGGAATTTGAGAATTCCGCGCATTACCAAGCGAAGTAAGTGCTGCGAATCGCTTCACTTTATCTTGGGGTACCTGAAGCAAAATTATCGGGGGATAATTTTCTTTATCTCATTTTCAAAGTTTGATTATTTATTTCTAAATTCCTTGATACATGTCTAATACTGTAGCATTCATTTATTTACATTAGAAAAATGTTTTACAATAATCGGATATACGAATACGTTACTGCAATTGAATTTGCGACTGACAAATGCTAACAAAAATACATATGATGTAAAAAATATACTTCTAAATATTCCTATATAATTTTAATTTTGCTTTAGGTCCATTCTTTAATGTAATCTAGGATAACAATAATTAAGGGATGTAATAATAATAATAATAAGTCGTTTAGGTCTAAGTGTGTAAGTTGTTCGATTTAAAGACTATGAAACTATCCAACTGCGACTTTTAGGATGTAGCATAAATATTCATTCTGCTGAATGAATTATTTACTAAACTTGTTTTTTTTTTAAGTTTGTCCATTGTTGAATCACTGTATGTATTTTCGTTGCCGTTTAGTACATTTCGAATTTATTGTTTTGTTCAATAAAATGATTATTGAATATTATTACTATTACTACTGATATTATTAATGCTACCCAGATGTTTTGTACAACTGTGACTGTAAAAAATATATTTAATCGATATAGAAACACAAAATAAAATTTTCTAGTCCAGTACTGTCTATTTCATTTAAAATACCTCAGGTTTTTATAATCCACTTATAACATTCAATTTATAGTATAATAATACAATGATTAATGGGCGCAGTATAGCACCTCGATGGCAATAATGAATAAACATTAAATGATCAGTGGCACGATTCAGTTATATATTTTTACAATATAGGTATATTTACAAAGAAATTATTTGTCGTTTTAGCAACTATAATAATAATAGTTATACAATGGTTACAGGTATTTAAAAATAAATACGATCTTTAAAAATGTAGAAAAAGGATGTAATGTTTATTGTAGCGACTCGATGTCCCGCATACAAAATTACATCAATCAATGATGCTCGCATGCACCAAAAACATCGTTATACATTATAATCATATGGTTCAATACTTCAACGAAAATGATGCATTTAAATTTCTAGGATTCCTCTTTTTACCAAGGAATTCAAGAACATTAATGAATATAACTTAAACGCAACTGTCGAGATGATTAATACAAAATTAATTATATTACTTATATAATTATATATTATACACAGCGAATTAGCCTATATTATCGCAACTATTACTAATATGAAATCCGCATTTTAAACAGTATCATACCTTTTAAATCTGATACGTACGTCACCTTCTAATATTTTTTTCATACAGGCAGTTATTAAATTCATTGAAATTGGTGAATTTTCAGAAAGCATTTCAAGTGTACAAACATCATGTAAAAGTATGAAAATTACACGATCTTTAAAATTCGTACTAAGCAAAGAATTTTTCAACGTATGTCTATAAAGATATAAAAACATTTATAATAAAGAATTAATCGTGCAAAATGATTAGTCAAAGTTCTATTTCACTAATTGTTTTCATATAAAAAAATTCGTATGAAATTTTATGAAAAAAGCAAAGCGTATTACCGAGAAGATAATTATAATAAAAATATTGATAGGGTTCAAAATAATAAATATGATACATATATAATTTTTAACTTTTCTTATTGTATATAAAAACGATATTACAAAATTCTAAGACATCCGCAAATTGCATAAAAAAAATTATATTAGAATATTCTTATTAAATTAACCAAAGCTGCATAAATGATGTATTGATTAAAATTTTAGTAAATCTTATCAAATTCATCCAATTTACATAACTATTAATTAATTCTTTACTTAGTACGATTTCGCATAATTGTTTATTTTTACTTCAAACTACTTTGTAGTTTATAGATGAGATATTCGATACTCAAATTTGTCCATAATTTATTTTAGGATTACGTGCAACTAGTCAGAGGTACAGTTTTTACTACGAACTAGAATTCATGTCACGTATATGAAAAAAAAACTTACAAGAATCCGCACGCAGATGTCGGAAAGCTTTCTCGAGTCCCGCAATCACTATTGTAAATACAATTCGATTTGTAGTGTATCCAAAAGGAAACAATGTTAAGTTCACTTTAGAGGACAGAACAAAGGAAGTTTTTAGCTAATTCAAAAGGCTTTATACACACAATTTTACAAATCTCAAAATTTGCTGGTAAATCAAAACTTAATATATTTAAGTGTCATTATTCAGAACATTGACTGTCAAAAATACGAATATTAGTAATTTCTATTTATTTTTTTTTAATAACGTGAAAATAATAAATTTTAATATAATTATATGCAGGAATTAAATCTTAAAAAAATTAAATAAAAACACGAAAGGTGCTCAATTAAAAAAAACCGCATCTACAAACATATGTATATTTATATATGTACCATGGTAAAAAAACTAAATTAAAAAAAAAAGAAATATACTGAAATTTTGCTGTACTAGTTTATATATAAAAATAAATTTTACTTTCATACGTTTTTAACAAATAAGTGTTTGGTTACTTTATTGAATCTATGTTTAATTGTGAAAATAAAATCTACAAAAAAGCGATTTCAAATAATCGAATATTTAAAATTAGATTAATTAATTTTCAAAAACATCAAGTCAAGGTTACAGCAAATTTTGAATATCGAATTGAGACGCAGGTAAATTATCTCACATTCGGAGAACTTTAATACATTCGACTAAATTTCGACACTTTATCGGCATTCATAGCCTAGGAATGCAGCATACTGTCTTACTGTCTTTGTGTCTTCATTCAGAAGCCAGAGGGTCCTCTGTCTCTTCCTCTCGCTCATGCCTGATTTCATCGTCATTTTGCTGCTCTACGTTTAGCAAATATCAGGTGTTTCTGGTGTGCACATCCATATGCAGCATCAAATCCTCTTTCGACGGATATCTCTTGTTGCACACATTGCAAAAATGATTGTGACTGGAGTTCATGTGTTTACGTAAAAGATCTTCAGATTCAAAGATAAGCGGCGTTGGACAGTAGTCGCATACATAGCAGCAGACCTGATTTGGCGCAGGTGTACTATGAGTGGTAGTTACGTGTTGTATCAATTCGGTACTTGTAACACACGTGAAATTGCAGATGCGACAGACAAGACGCTTTTCTGTACTATTAGTTGGTGCAAGCCTACTACTGGGAACTGCATGACGTGTCCTTTCCGGCACCTGAATTACTGAAACGTGTTTCGAGGGAAGACGCTGTTGTTGCGGCGAGTTTGATTGGATTTCTTGATTAGCGGATGAAGTAGAGGTTTGTTTAGGACCAAAATGACTTGTCTCATGCAATCGAAGCGTAGCTAAGCTTTGCGAGCGGAAGTTGCAGAACTTACAATTGTAAACATTTTTCCGCTGCTGACCAGGACTGTGATAGCTTTGAGGATTATTGCCAATCGTACCAGAGTAGTTCATTTCATTAGAATTTCGATTGTAGTTTTTTTGTGCTGGCATATGATGTGCGGCATGTGGCCTCGTAGATGCGTTTATTTGTGGTCTGTTGTTGAGCAATAGATTATTTTGAACTGGACCATCAGCTGGATTAGAGTTGTAAGGAACACGAGTATTCTAAAAGAAAACAAAATACATGATTAAATGTTCTGAAACAAGTTCGAATAATCTTAACATTTTTCTTAAAGAAAACCGCATTTTCACGAATTAATAAAATTATCATGCAGTTACTTATTTTAATAATCTGTTTCAATAAATATAGGACCTTTAAATTTATTTACATAATTTTTAATATTAGAATTTTAAACTGAACAAATAACCGACGAAAATAATGCACATTTAGTAAACAAATTTAAATTTAAAAAAATCTCCGTGTATATATGTCAGATACCGAATTCCAAGACTTATTTAAACCAACAATAACAAACAAATTCTGTTTACTATGGTAAAACTGCAAAGTTAACTTACGGATTGACGATGATCAGTGAGCTCTTGAAAACTAGGTAAACTCTGCTGAGGTATCCGTGTCGCAGCACCAGATGGTCGCTTTGACCCTGGAATGCTGCTTTCCGTAAAATTCCTTTCAGGCAACTGGATAGTGCCCGGCCGACTAGGAATCATTGTGTTCGTAGGTGCTGGATACGGTGGTGGTAGGCCTCGCGGCGATAAGTAAGAATCTAGTGTATTCACAGGGCTGTTCATAGACCGTCTTGGTATAGTTTGATGCTGACTTCGCTGCTGTTGCTGTTGGTGCACACTGTAGTTGTTATTCATAATTGAAGTGCCATTACAAGGCGCGAACCAATAATTTTGTTGCTGCTGCTGCTGCTGTTGTTGTTGTTGTTGTTGTTGTTGTTGTTGTTGTTGTTGCTCCAGTCGAGGCTGGCTAGGATGCATCGATGGACTCGTGCTAGTACTCGTTTCTAGACATAATATAATAATTATTATTTGTGTAAATATGTTTTAGTACAATTTATAAATATGACGGAATAAATATTTAAGAAAAAGAAAAAAGTAGTAAATTTTTTACCAAAATTATTGGTCAACGATGGTCCGTTAGTTGTAAGCGCCGTTAGCTTCTGTCTCATCTGCGCAATAAGAATATCGTGAGGTTCGCTCGATTTTTCCTTATTAGTCTGCGAAATCATTGGTGAAATCATTTGCACAGGAGTAGCTCGTTCAACTTCATTGGAAGCTTCGTGCTGCTGTGAATGAGCTTCGAATGCTGCAAGCGTGTCAAAACTCAGACCGCACACAGAGCACAAATGGATCTTCATCTTTTGTAACTCTGCTATAGACCTCACGCGCAGAAATGGTTTAGCCGAAGAACTTTCAGTTGACTCCGTCGACTTTTGTCGTTGATCTACCAGTTGATCCTTTGTAGTGCTAGTCTCGCCATTAGAGTTCTCGCTCAGATCGTCGGTTACGAGAACGACCTCGAAAGGCTGTGGAGTAGCTGATTCTGTGCTTGCGGGTGTTACGTTGCCGCTTGAACTCGAAGTACCTTTATCTAGCGCAGGACTAGCATTACTGATTTCGTTGCTCTGCGGACTGTTATCTGTTCCGAGCATAGATTCGAAATCTGGATTAACCATCGTCATGTAAGATTTTTTACGCGATGCAGGTGAAGTAGGAACTGAAAGACAAATAGTAAGATTAGTAAAAGCATTTGAAAAAAAATTCGTTTGAAATACACTAGCGATTCATTAGACTTAAAATATTTAAATTTGTATTTACAGTAATTTGTTAACTCTGAAGAGAGACGACAATAAGCGCTCGAAACGTTAGAAGTTAAATAAAATTTTTTTAAAACGACAGCTCGCAAATATCATTCTTGTCATTACAATTAATATATTGAGAATAGCGGGCGAAGTATTCCAGCCATCATAAAATATTAGTAAAAGCTTTAAACAATTATGAAGTACTAATTATAAAATTTACCTGTTTTGTCAGTCGTCACAGAAGTTTCACTGTTCGTAGTAGGAGTAACCGTAGTAGTAGAAGATGCAACAGTATCCAATATTGGACTATTCGATCTTGAATCGAGCTGTATTGTCTCAATAATCAAGTTGCGTGGAGTACTGCCAGATACGTTTGTCGTGCCCTGTGGTTGGTCGATCACAGATTGAGCCAATATAGAGCGTAGAACCGGATCACCTGCACTATTAGAAGCACTTGTTGTGGGTGTGGCATTTGCACCTGTCGCCACATTGTCACTAGTGATTATGCTTGGTGTGACATTTAACGTGCCCGCGTGTATAAGAGTAGTTTGTATCTGCATTTGTTGCGGATTCGTCACACTAACTGGAACTAAATACAGAAAATATTTGATATAAAGAAAAATATTTCTGCGCAAATTCAATACGTAGTTAATACAATTTTCTTACCTGCATTTGTCAAAATTGGTACTTGTGGATGAATGTTTCCATTGACATTAGGATACTGTAAATATATAGGGTGCATTTGCATACCACCATCTGGACCTGGCTGGTTGGCCACCCAGAAACTCGGAGTCGGTTGATTCACCGGCATCACCGAAGGGATTGGTGGCGACCCAGCTGCTATATTAGTCACTGTAGATCTCTTCTGATGTATAACTTGGTGCTCTTTCACCGACCGTTCCGACTCAAATCCAAATTTACAAATGTTGCAAACATATCTGGCAGTGACGAAATACACCAGACACGTGATAACCTCGCTCTTGTGAATCAGTCGACAGTGTCTCTCAAACTTTTCGTAAGTGTAGTTTGTAACATCGTTAGACGGTACAACGTTACACGTCTTACAAGTGTAGAGTTCCATTATTGGACTGTGTATGCGCTTCCAGTGTTCTTTCATCTCTTCGTCGGTTTTGGCAACAGTACGACAAAGACCACAAACGAAGGCTTGTTCATTGGTGTTTATAGGCAGTCGTGAAAATTTTGGAGGCGGAGTTTTCAAATGGTTACGCTCAGAGCAATGACGATCGAAGTTTTCCTTGTTCACGTAATACTTCTTACACAGATCGCAGATCAACTTTATCATTTGCAAGCGATTGCTATCGGAGCTCTCCGAGCGAGCCGTGGCAGGTATTGGAGGCTGGCAAGGACGTTCCTTATGCCTTTGTAGCTCAGGTTCTGAACTGAATGGCAGTCTATAAAGAGGATAATTCAAAGATTAACTTCTGTAACTAGAAAAAATAAGATATGTGATAAGAAAAATAAGTCACCTACCTGCACTGTCGACATACGTGCTCGGCAATATAGAAGAAACCCTCCTGACTTTTGCTAGTTGTTATTGCAACGTTTGGATCCTCCAATACAGTAACCACTGATAGCTTCGGGAAAGAATATCGACTCGCAACAAAGTTTGGCGCTTTCGTGTGATTGAACCAATGTGAATAAAAGATACCACCGACCCCAAAGAACGCTACTTTGCAAATGTTACAGATGAATGTGACCGTTCCTTGATTGTTTTTCTTAGCATGTTCCTCAAGATGCTCCCTCATTTTCATAAGCGACTCCAGCACACACGGACAGCCACTACAGAAAAGCTTAGGCACCTTTGTAATTTCATTGTTAGTACGTTTGAGTCGACACTCGGGACTCGAGCGATAGTGCACCTCAAAGCAATCCCGTCGGCGAAAGATCACATTACAGGTCTTACAGAGTAGCACCATCTCGATCTGCAAGTCCTGATTCGTGGTCTCGTGGGCATGACATGGACAGATGCTTATGGGTCTCTGGCATATGTTCTCAAGAATTGGTTCAACTTCAGCATTATTATCACTGCTGGCTAAATCTATAATCTAGATTCAAAGAAAATTTTATTTTATTAGTTTTTTAAAGATAAGATTAGATTACATTAGACTATATATAGAAAATAAAAATAAACTCTCAATTTACCTGTTGCTGCTGCTCGATAGATGCATTGACTGCTATCCTAGTTAAAGTTGCTCTCGACTCATTAGCATTTGATTCTTCATCATCGATAGATGACCTACAACTCATTATACTACTGTCCGTGCTCTTTTTCCTATTTGTTTTGTCCTTTTTCTTATTGCTGGCATCCAAATCTGCACCCGACTCACCCATACTGCTGCAGTTTGGATCTTGATCTTGGTTCTTAACAGCCATGGCTGTTTGGTAAGCCGTTTGAAGCTCTAGTTCGTTATGTGTTATTATGTGCTCGAACAACAGCTCTTTCGTCTCAAACGTTTGCAAACAGATGGCACACTTAAGACTTTCGGAGTACCTGTGCCTTTTCTTGTTTTTTTCTGGCTGTTTCTTTGAAGAAGAAGGTTCACTAGTACCTTCGCTGATTCGTTTCTCCTTGAGTTTGGTTGTGGTAGTAGATACTACTACGGAATCCGTACTGGCCGATTTATCACCATGGACGAGTGTGATATGTTCTTTAAGCAAGTCCTCGATCACAAAAATCTTGTTGCATAAGGCGCAAGTGTACATAGTTGTACCATTGACTGATATAGTGTTTTTATTATGCTTGTTGGATGCATCCTTTTCTACCAGCTCTTGATTCACACAAGCAGCTTCATCCACATTGGACTGTGCAAGAATCTGCTCACTATTTGTACCTTTATCTGGTATAGACGTGTTTAGGACTCCTAAGTCCATTTTCTCGAGAGGCTCGACTTGATCCACTAACGTAGCGATCGCAGACTCTAAGGGCGTTTGTGATGTAATATTTTGTTGATCTGCCTTCTGGGGAGATGCTTGTTTTGCTTTATTGGGGGACTTCTCATTTTGCTTCTTGGGAGAAGTCTCCTTTCGTTTGTCAATTACTATCCTTTCTTCTACTATGGTAGGCTCCTCATTAAAAATAGTACATATAGACATTGGCTCTTCAATATCTTCACGTTGCGTTTCAACGTCAGTCGATACGCAGTCAGAATTGTCAATCTGCTCAACCTGCTGTTGTTGCTGCAGATTGGTATCCATAGGACAATGGTAGTTAATAGGTTCTCGCCAGGTATCACAGGTGAAATTCGAATTCATTAGAAGATCAATATATTTGCGAGTTAACACCTCTATTTCACTGGCAGAGTAATCCTTAAAACTTTGACACACCGTTTCCAGCTTGATAAGCTGAACTTTGAGATCTTGAGTTGTGGCAATTTTGGTCGTAGGCTTTACGACGGATTGAGTAGTTTCAGAATTCGAACGAGACCTCGAGGTCTTTGTAAATAAGTTGTTTGATAAGCGTTTTATTTTCCTTGGTGTATTCGATCTGCTACTACTACAAGAACTTTCCCTTCTGCTTTGAGTGTTTCTCGGAGTACGCGAAACAGACTCACCCCTCTTGGAAGCTCTGGACATTCGGCCGGATACAGGGATATTGTTCTTAATGTTACTTTTAGGCGTGGCTAGCTGTCCATCGCCCGATGATTGTACGATCGAAGGCGTTCGTAGATCACTAACGTGAGATTGTTCCTTAACCTCGGTAACATCGGATTTGCTGGATTCAGTTGACTGGCTGGGGTTAACAGAGCTAGGGGAGTTTAGTGAGTCAGCGTCCGGGCCTAGGCTCTGTGATCTCAATTGTTTATAGTTACGAGAGTGCTCCTCGATTTCTTTATCGAGTTCTGCATCCTCTTGCTGCAAATTAAGTAATTATGTAAATAAATCATGAGCTGAACCTGACAATCATATGCAATAGTGTTAAAATTTTGGGTAAACTTACCGCTTGACACTGTTGATTGAGTTCACTATGAATCGAGGAAAGTCTCGCACTCAGTTCGCTCTGATGGACGGTTGATTGTTCATTGTTATCTGAATCTATGGTACCCAAAGACTGAACCTTATTATTGGGTGACTCAACAGCTTTAGATACTCGACTCAACGATCTCGTTCTCGTACTAGTGGACTCCTTGAGTTCATCTTTATTTGAAATATTATAATTAGATTCGTATGCTAGCCTACTCTGGGCCCTACTATTTTGACCAATATGTGAGAACTCTTCCACTTCCATGTTATTCTCATCTTTATTCTGGTCAAATTTGTATTTATTTCGTTCACGTAACGTGGGTCCTCGACTCTGAAAACAAAGACACAGGGTATTTTAAAATTATAATTAAAAAATTGTTTATTCTATAAAAACTAACCTGTGATCGTGTCCGTAATGATATTGAAAAATTCGATTTGGTATCTTCATCTGAATCGCTGAAGTCCTCTACATAATTAACGGGATGCTTGTTCCGCTTGTTGCGTGTGATATTGGGTGATTCCGTAGAAACACGACTCAACGGCCTTACCCTTGCTCTGCTCTTGGATCTCAATACTTTATCATTGTTAGTACTCTCACCTTCAGTTGGTTGGTTTACTTCGCTTGGAGATTTGACCGTGTTCGGAGCCATAGTACTAATAGAATTCACGACAGCTGTGCTGAAATTAGGTAGAGTCAAACTAGCTGATACTTCTTTGGCTACTTCTTCAACTTTGTTCTCATTAGACACTTTTAGTTTCTCGTCATCTAAGCTTGTGTTTGGTTTATCACTGTTTTCTGTTTGAGGCAAAAGCAAGCGACTATCAATTCTGCTCGTTAAGTCAGTCTTCTTGAGATAGTCAACGACTAATGGATCATTCATATGTTCTATTCTAGGTAATAAGACACAAGCCTGTTGTTTGTTTACACTGCAGGATATCGGATGCTCGCCATTTTCTGCAATGTTGGTATGATGATGGTCTTCATGTTTTGTGCAATTCAGTGATAACAGAGAACAAATTGTTCTACCTGGAGATACAGGAGTGGCAGTTAATTTTCGATCCCCAGGTGATTTGGCTGCTGGAGATGATTTTATTTTTGATTTTTTTGACGGATTAGTTTCTTCTTTAATCTAGAAAAAATTAAACCAATAAGTTGTATATAGATATTAATGTATAACAATATAATGAATGTATATTGTATATTTTGAAATTTAGTAAACGAGTGAATGAGCACATGCAAATGATCATTGCAAACTATGTACATACATACACTGTTAATGGAAACTTTGAATGTTTAGAACATCAGCCATGAGACTTCTTATTCTTAATATGAGAGGTGTCATAGACGTTCCAAATATTCAAAATTTCCAGCAGGTGTACATTATTTATAAAAATCGTAAAGGGACTTTTCCCTTGTACTCAAATAAAATAAAAATAAATAAATAAAAAAGTCAATTTCAAAATATCTTAATACTATAATTTTTTTTTAATTACGTATAAATACCTGATTTTCATCTTCTGTAATTGTTTTTTGACGTTTTCTTCTGAATTTCCATTCTCCGTTATGTACTACTGTTTCAGAATTACTACCTAAATTCATATTAGTATCAATTGTACAATCAACAGATTCACTCTCCGAACTTCTTGGAATGTTTGTTTCACCGTTACTTTTGTCTGCTTCATTTAACACAAGTCTATTATTTGAGATAGATTCAGGTTGTGGATTTTTATCAGTTATTAAATCTGAACTAGTTCCTGATGCATCAGCAGCATTTACTTTATTTATTGGTCGTACATAAGGCAAAGTCCTACTACAGTGAGAATAATATTTACCCATGAAAGGTTTTGTTCTGCTACAACTCCAATCCTCATTTTCACTATCTGTCAATTGCGATTCCATAGACTGAGAATCTGTATTATCAGGTAATTTGTCTAACTTCGTATTTATATTATTTGAAACATTAGTTGTTTTTGTTTCATCAGAAGAATTAAACAATTTGTTTACTTCGACCGATGCATCCCCTTCCTTAATTTCCATGCTTTGATCTTTTGCAGTTTTATCCAAGATTGTGCTTGTTCTATTCAAAACATGTATGGTATTTGCATCTTTTATGGTGCTGTCTATTTCATCATTTTGAACTTGAGAAGATTCAGATTTTTCATTATTTGTATTGGTATCTTTGGAAGATTTTAACTTTGCATCACCACTTGTTAAATTAGAATCTGACTTTGCTTTCACGTTGTCGGAAGAAGCTTTGTGTTTCTTATGAATAACATCTGAAGAATTTTGTTTTGGATTTGAATCTATTGATGAAGAGCATCCTTCTGTGTTTACATTTTCCTTCGTAGAATCTAACTTGATATCGACATCATTTGGACAAGCTATATCTACGGATGTTTCAGGTACACCAGCTGGAGGTTTATCTATGGTTTTACCTTCAAATGGTATTGTACGCCGACAACTCGTTTCTTCATCTATATTTTCTTTGGTTTCATTGACTTTATTGGATGATTTCTTTGATTCTTGATTGACCAGTTCTTTTTCTGTATCTGCAATACCTATTGTACTCCTATTCTTAAGCTTACTTTTATGTTTATTTTGACCCTTTTCTTTTTTCGTAGAACTTTTTGCATCTCTGCAACGTTCTGACTCCTTTTTTTCATAACTTTTACTTTCTTTCGCACTAGAGTTTGCTTCAGAAACAAATGCACTCCCCTTCTCTTCATTTTTTTCTGGCATATCTTTGTTACCATTTTCAATAGGTTCATTATTATTTTGATTAACAGATTCAACTTTGAACATTTTTTCTATATTTAAAATCCTAGATTCCCTAGTTTTTAGTTTACCAGTAAAAGGTTCGGTTCTCCTGCAACTGAATATTTCTGTCTTAGGAATAGTTTCATTATCTGGTTTAATTTCGGAGTTATGCTTTTGATCAGAAATCGCGCTAGGTGCAAGATGTCTAAGACTCTTTCTTCTTTGCATATCATCATTTACTGCTGAAGACTCTAAATTGTTTGCTTCCATTTCCTTTTTTTTAGTCAAAGAATCTGCTTGACTTTCATTGGTCTCACTTACACTTTTGTCACTCACACATCCTTTATTCACTTTATCTGCTTTTGGACTTTTAACAACAGGCTTTTTTTTCCTTGTAGCCATACCTAATTTCCATCGATTACACCTTTTCCTCCTGCGGTGCTTCTGTTCTACTGCAGTAATCAATTTAGACACAGCTCCTGAATTAACATGGGTCATACGTGCAGAGACTTTACAATTACTTAAAGCTTCTGCAGTATTGATCTCCTTCAATTTTTCCTCTTGTCTTCGATTTCTCATCTTTATAGCAAATACTGTATTACAAAATTTTTTCTTTTCTGGGGACTTCTGTACAAGTACATTCTTCTCAAATATGGAATTGTCATCTTTGCCATTTATGCTGCTGTTTTTTGATACAGTTTCTTTTGACTTTTCCATAGTATCTGAGCTTTGTTTATTAACACTCAATAGATTACCCAGTTTGTATAAAAATCACTATAACAGAACTACTTAAAACTAAGGTATATAAACTTCTTCGTGGTTTCCTGAAACAAAAAAAGTTTGCTTATTTTTTGTACAGCCCTGTCACAGTAAATAATGAGAAACTATTTTTGTCGAAACTAGTAACTTTGTTTGAATATTTATCTAAAAACCTATGCTTTTAAAAATATTCAATAAATTATCGCTTTCCATTTTTGACTTTGACTTGACCATTCATAGATCAACTGCAATCAATAATACATTTACCCTACGTGATTAAATAAAATGTAAAGATATTTTACAATAATACACTAAAATGTGAAAATTCAAAAAATTAAACACTAATCTGAGTAATAACATCTTTACACAACAAAAAAAAATCAATTATTTAACACAATCCTTCAAAGGATTACATCACTTCTACTATCCAGTTTCCATCGACTACTGCAAACATAATATCCCATCACTTATATCTCCACAAATTCTAAATTCTGAGCTTCTCGCAAAAAAAAGTTTATCTACAATGACAAAAACGAAGAAAGACTGAAAGATCATTGCAATGGCGTCAAAAAATCCATCACGTCGACCGCGACAGGTAGAGATATATACATCCCATGTACCTTCAGATCCAGAGAAAACAATCGCGACGAGACTTTCCGGGCACGGCACTAAACTTTCTTTCTTTACAAAAACAAAACTCTTTAGGAGTAGGCAAAAATAACGAGTCGATGACGCCCCGGTCCTAACGCCGCCCATCATATAACCCAACGGCAACTTAACCCCGAGCCGTCCGAGCACACCTTCGCACAAAACACCCACTCAGCTACCTACCCTCTTCACATTTTCCCGTATATTCGAGTCATTGTAAAAAAGAAAATGCTTCCTGGCTCGATAACTTTAAACGCGCTATTGTATATATACTTATACGAACTGTGCAATCTGTACCTATAATGTACTTTGTTGTATAGGTATTGCGTAGGATATAGTATACGTGCGGAGATCAGCACTCACCTCGAGCTCGACAGACCGTTGCATAGCTGCGACGAAAACTGCAGGAGAGGGCTGGCGACTGTAGGATTACAACACTTTATTATTACTTTTGGAAATACCCGACGAACTACAGAACAATGATTGATACTTTTCGAATAAACCACGACCGCGGCTTCATCGGAAGCATGACTGCAGTACCTAGTGGAAGTAGGCAATACAACCGTAACACTGCAGGCTAGCTACTGGTGGCGGCCATGTTGATGCATGTAATATCTAGCGCAGGGCTGCCAATGACGCGCATTTTCGCGCCGCCGCGCCGGGCCCGGTCTGGTCAATTCGAGAAAAAAAAACTACCCAGAAGGCTCTCTTCGTGTATTATGGCGGGATTTTGAATTTTGAAGAAAATTACTTTGATTTTACAACGTTTTAAAACGTAAACTTTTTTTACGTATGATACTGCGTTGCTTTACCTGTGATGTACCATTATTTTTAAAATTTTGTAAAATTTTATTTTTCATGGATTTTATTTATTTTTTTCAATTTGAATGTTTTATTAATGCCGTATTTATTGTGATTTCTTAATGCGGAGATTATTTTTTAGTTAAGGCCGTTGAATTGAATCTCCGATAATAAAAAATCCTAGTGATATTTAGACGCATTTTTCCAGAAAAGATACTTTGACCATCTGTAGATATATAATCATCTATTAGAAGATAACTCGCGAGTGCCATCTCCTACTCCCTCCTCATGACAAAGACTTTAACTTTGTATATCAACAAAAAATCGAGCGAACTTTTTAAATGTATACACAATTCACCCAACAAAAAAAAAAACAATCCTTTTATTGAATATACACATTCTTCTTATCATGAAACTCGCAAGCAGAGCTCCTAGGATAGATAAACGTAAAATGTACCTAATAATAGATAAAGCAAGCCCTGAAAAGTTCCAATATTTTTCGGAGCATTGATTCGTCTGTCTCATCAGCGCGCGTTAACTTTAATTTTCGCAAACATCCCAAATAGATATGCCGCAACGTCGTCTCGACATTTTATTAGACAAAGAAAACATGATTCGCTCAAAAAGAGCTGATACATCTCGCCCACACACTCCCCGCTACGCAGCTATATACATATATGCCATATATAACCTTGACTCTGAAAATTGACCAAGGCGATTCACCCCCCGCATATGATGTGCACACATCAAAATTAAAATACTAAAAAAGTCATGCATAATGCATGGTTCTCCGAATCCTAGAAACGAAAGAGAGGCGACCATTTTTTCAATCAGCTATACCTACTCACGCACACACTGCTGCGCTCGTTTATATAGGTATAGAGAAAGGCACAGAACAAGAATGAGAAAGCACAGACGAGAAGAGAGAGAGGAGAGAAAGAGAAGGAGAGGAGAGAGTGAGCGGAGACTACATATATGTATATAGGTACGTGAAGCAAAGAAAGAGAGAGCGAGAGAGAGACGCTCGATGCGCCATGTGGGAGCTTAGTCTCCACATCCACACACACAATTCGGCAGTCGCTCCTCGACCTCTCCCTCGCTGTTTGTGGTCATTGTAATAATACCCAAATCGAATCGCGAGTCTGTGGCTACATACACCGATGTGATAAGTGATAAAAGCGCGCAGGTGAACTATACAGCAGCCGCGACAACGTAAACAATAGGAATAGGATGGAGTTCGCAGCTGAGTGTATAAGTATTAGTAGTGTGTTTACCGAGCTGCGAAAAACGACGTCGTCTGCGTCGGCTATAACTGGTCGCTACTTGGAGGAGGAAGGTTTGGTTCGGGCCCGTACGAGAGCGAGACGCGAATAAAAACAAACGCCTCGCTCCTTTTCTATCCTCATCCGCATAGTCTGCCGAACAGGAGGGGCCAGGCCCTTCTCTCTCACCCCGCCACTTCTACTGTGCTACTGCTGCTAATACCTATATACACTTGATCTTCGATTTTGGAGAAGCCCCGGCAGTTCCATCCTTGTGCGTATCAATTTCGAACTTATAGTCATTCGCTCAATTTTCATGCGGTGTTTTTGTTGCGGAAAGGGTGAATGTATGACTCTACCCATGCATGGGTCACAGGTGTTGGTCTTGTGTAATATTTTCACTTTGAACTGTAGCTTATAATGGATTGGAGCATGGGCGATGAGAGTGAGAGGGCTTTCAAAACTTAACTTTGTTGTGATTTGTTTGCGACTTTATGATAATTGCGAGGGTATAGTTGATAATTAGGCATCAAACAAAGATGAATTTAATTGACAAAAATTAAATTGAATGTTATTGGGTTTGCGTATGTGTAGCAGCAATTGTATTGGGAAAATGTTTTGGAGCGTAGATGTGTATGCTAGATTAATAAGCAACTTTTTTGATAAATTCTTTTCATAATGTTGTTCTATAAATTGATTCTATAACAATAGTACATTATGTATAATGCAAATTTTTTTTTTATACAGGAATATTCACAATGGACGAAGAAGAACCTGCAATAATCTCTGGCGACGTAGAGACAATTGTGATAAAGCCTGAATCCATAGAACTATTATTTGATACTGAAGATGGAGATTGGTTGGAAGAATCATCTGAAGATTTCGATCCTGAACTAACAGACAATAATGTCGATGAGTGCTGTTTTATTACTTCATCTGGTGAAGTAGTTACTATTAACAATGTGGACACAGTGCAAACTCCATTTTATTTGGAGAGTTATTTTATGGATAACGATGGGTATAGGAGTAGATCTCCAATACCTTATCGACATCAGAACATTATAGAGATCGATAGAGTTACTTGCTATGAATGTGACATTGTATTTTGCAATGAGCATAGACTTTTAGAGCACCTCATGACGCATATTGATGTCTACAGAATGGGCTGCGATGTTTGTGATAAGGTTAGCCGCTTACGATCTCGAAAATTTAAAAGGTTTGGTCCTTTATAATAATACTAATTGTACAATATATTTTCAGGACTTAAATTTAGAGGAGAAATTTCAACTGCACATGATGGCAGTTACCTGGCAAAGTGTCTACTATTGTGATTTTTGTAGGAAATCTTGTGCTGGTGTTGTTAGATCTAGGGTATTGAAACTCAATTTTTCGTTTTACATTTCCCTGCACTTTATTGTGATTATGTTTACTCACTTTGTATTTTTTTTTATTTTCAGAGTCAACCACCACCACCTGGTAAAACATACATGTGCCATGATTGTGAATACCATATAAAACAAGAAACAATGAACTTCCAAAGTACTATACAGTTTTATGAAAGTGTAGTTAACCATCCCACAAATGTTCCTGTGAAGCCACCAAAGGAGACACCTCCCTTCCTTGTGTCTCCAGCACTACCTCAAATACCTTCAATAGTAGAACATACTACAATACCACTTCCAACTGTGCAACCCGCTATGACATCACCACCTCCAGCTCCAACAGAAGTACTGCAGGACCACAAACAGAAGCCCAATAGTGATGCTAAATATGAGAGTGAATATTACTCGATAGCAAATCCCACTACAGAGCTTCAAGACTGTTATATTCCTCGTAAGTCTCCTCCAAAGAAGGAGAACATGAAATGCAGACGACCAAAGCCTAAGGTGCAAATCGTCAGTGAAAGCATGAGGCAGGTTTTGAAAATAAACACTAAATCGCATTCAAAAGACAAGTCTAAAGCGCTGATGCTCAAGTGTCGATACTGTCCAGCGACATTCTCGGAAGACTTAAATCTCATGGCACATTTGCGTGAAAAACATAGGCTTCACAAGCTCAGGTACGTATGCAAGCTCTGCAGCAAGGAGTTTGTACAGCAGCGCTGCTACGAGAATCACTTGAGCTTTCACCAGCTCGCCAAAAACCACATGTGCTTTGTGTGCAATCTCGCTTTTCTATCCAAATACGAGCTTGAGCAGCACGCGCAGATGCATGACAAGAGCGAGATTATAAACACTTACTGCAACAGCACGGATTGCGGCGCGCTCGACTTGCGCAAGAAGAAAAGGAAAAGTGCTACGTGATCAGTGACTCGCGCGTACGTGGTTTATCAAAAGTAAATGATGATGAACAAGGCTAGTGTTTATATTAGCATTTTTGTACGAATTTTGGTTAAAATTTGTTACTAAGGTGGCTTTCTAGGAAGTTCCTTCTGCAACTTGAATTCGTATATGTACAAATTGAAGACTTGTAGTAAAATTATTTTATGCTTTGTTTATTAGATTTGATGTTATATACTAAAAAGAATTATTATTGTTATAATTTTATAAAATTAATTATGATACGTAGGTATATTACTTTTAATAATATAAATACTGTTTAACAGTAGAAATATACCTATATACTTTTAGATATTTAATATAAAATGAAATATATCACTATAGAAGATTTGATCGAATTATGTTATTAAGAACTAGGTTCTCATTAGATATATTTATTATCACATTAACTGTATCCTACAGTTTGATTAAGATAAGTAGTTGTAAAATTTTCTACAGTATAAAAACTTAGTAGAAGGCCACTTTATAGACATGAATCTCATACGAATTTTACATAAATAAAGCTTGAATATTTGATATTCTACATTGTATTGTGTGAGTATGACTGAAGATAGATATATGAATTAAGTAGTGAATTCGAATTGTATCATAAAGGGAAAAAAAGAAAGAATGCAATTCCTTATTTGGCGGTGTTTATTTCTTTGCGAATTAAAGTTGTTTATTATTTGATACTTTACAATGCCATAATTGAATTGATTTAGGGATCTTGCTTTCAGTTTTATGTGAGTACAAAAATAGTTTACATTGCAAGTCCTGCTAGAACAGGTTGGACTAATGCGTGATCGTTACATTTATACATGTTTTTCTTAATAAACAAGAATACATCATACTGTCTTTATTATAATGTCGTATTCTCTATCTTATACTTAAAATATAATTTGTTTGTTTCCTTTATTTTTATAAGCCCAATCGTTACGGCAAGCTTTTAACAGCATATTATTATGTGGCAGCAAAACATTATCATACACACACGCCAAAGTGAAAAGTATTTATAAAATGACTTATAGTCGTTAATTATGTTATCGAGTTGTAATTTATCTTTTTTAAATTTATATATATAATTTGCTTTGTCTTCTACCATTCCTTTTCTAGACGCAATGTCGTAGTCGAAAGTCGCACTTCCATACGTATTCACAACCGAATGAGGAGACGATTGAAAAGCTTAACTAAAAGCAAACAATTGATTATTTTTCAACAACACGTATAATCTACGTTATAATTACATTTATAATTACATTTTCGGGCTTTTCGCTTTAATTTTTGAATCAAATATAACGAAAATTTTAATGATTTAAATTCAATATGCTAAAATAATTGTTTAACAACTACTAAGCTTTTTCAATAAAAATCTACAACAAAAATTATTTTTAAAGAATCGCATGACTGGAAAATCCAAGTTCAAGTAAAATAACAACGAATAAAAAACAATAATCTTTTATGCATTGTGTGACTTCATCAGTCAAAGCACAATTAGCCACGAATTTCATCAAATTTCAAACATTTACAATGATAATCTCCGTCGCCGGACATACGCCCAAATTCTCCTTCGCTTATAACTTATTTTTTCTATGATACAATTTTTCGATATTTATAAAAACATCATTATATTAATCACACACACTCGCGCCGATACGTTGTGCAAACGCGAGTGAGAAACACTTGCATAACTTTAAAATTTTCTTCTTTCCATCGCCATCAGTATACATACAACAAAAATAAAACATATTACATCATCGAAGAAATTTACTCGAGCATAATTGAGCTTCGACTGATCCTGACTCGCGAAAAGGGGAAGAGGGAGAAGAAATAAAGTCTTGTGTAGTGGGCTTATGTACATATAATGCAAGTATGAATATGTCTCACATGCAGGCTCTCTCTCATCAGTCTTCGAAGCGACCTGATAACCGCAGCAGCATTAAAACTACTAATATATTAGTACTCGTAAATTTCATCCACCGAGTTCACACAAATATATATATCTTATACGAATTTGTTACTTCGCTTTTCAATCAAAATGCAATCTCTTACGTCTCACGTGGGAAATCGAATTTCTCGATTAACTCCATCTCACCAAAGTCAACAAACAACAACTCGCCGATCCGAGTACTCTATATGTATAGATATTACACATCGAACATGATCATGATCATCATCATCATCAGACGAAAGCCAATCCAGGCTGTGGCGCGATAACGGGTCCATCAACTGCAGCGACGACGACAGGGGCTCGATGATGTTCCTACTATCTCGCAGGCAAACTCGGCATCTTTTCGAGGAAGTCCTGCTCGATAACAGACTCGAGATGGGCGACGTTCAAGTGGGCCTGAGATTCCTCCGGTCGACGCGTCAGAGCCGCAAAGAAGTGCTGCAAGTCCTGTAGTGAACGAATGTTGCTGGAGGTCAATAGCAGCTCGCCGGCCGGTAGGTTGGATGGTGATTCGCTCTCCTTAAACTAAAATAAACAAAAACAGATAGTTTTAATATTGTGCATAGTTTCTTAAAACGCTTAAAACATCTTTAATTAGTCTGGAATATAGATTAAAAAAAAAAGTTGTCCTCAACGACAAGCTCATATGTAGAACCTTGCAACGTCGATCTTATGGAAACAAAGTAATTATCCACAACTTTCCCACGCGTAGCGACAAAAGCTTTTCGTAAAGCGCATCGTTCGAGCTCCGGATCGGAATACTTGGACAAGGTCCAGATCTACGGGACGAGGAGAGGCTTCGCTCATGCTCCACAACGTTATTTATAACTCGTGGGATATCGCGAAACTTTTTGACACACCGAGGAAAATGCCTCGGTTCTTTGTCAGGTATAGTCGAGCGCGATCTCACATTAGACGTCCGATTCTATTTAGCCGCAAAAAATAAGCGTCTTATTTGTGCTCCGACAGCTAGTCTCAAAGTATTTCTTCGATTAGTGGATGTGTGGTATAATTTTACGTCGAATTACAACGTGATATTCTCTGCGATCATAAATAACGTAAGCTTCCGCATGTCTAATAAACCTTAATCTATTCAACAACGATATACGAACACAATCGATTCCATTTCCCCGACAACAAAAAGGAGAAAAATCTCGCAGTCGTTATAATTACGCGGCTCCTCCTACGACGGGATGCGTCGTTCGTCGATGCATCGGCACGCGTCGCGTATTAGACGTTAAATTAAATTTGCGGAAGAGAACGATATAAGATATATACATAGGAGTACAGAGCATCAGTCGTACGCGCGCTGAGTATTATAGCCGCAGTAAGCGGTTGACCGGCGTCATGGCTGGATCATTATTATCGTCCACTACAACGACGACTTGGATTCTGCTGCTGATCTTTGGAGTTTTGGCTGCTGTTGCTGTTGCTCGTGAGTATATAATAGAATATTATGTATTTAGTTTTGCGGGGGTGACTGGGCGAAAGTGGGCCGCGAGTTTTGGACCGGGTTTATGTTTGATTATTGTTATAAATAGGAGATTTTTCGTTTTTGTTCTTGGAGTGTTTAGAAAGTTGCTGGGGTACTAAAAATTGTAGCAAAGATTGATTTGCACTAATAAACTAGCATATAATTGCATTTATAAAAATTAACAACGGAATATAAACGAAAATTGACTGCAAGGTCAATTGTATTTTGACACATTTCACGCAAGAGAGGTATCATGGGAATTAACAGTGGCACAGAATGCCGTGGAGATTTTATCGTGGGAGATTTGATTGAATGTACTCGGAATGAAGTTGTTAAAAAGTTAAAATCAGCCAAGTCACCGCAGAGATCTTTCGCGAAAAATTGTGGAAAATGACTAAGTGCGACTAATGAACGTTAAACTTTTATTGCACTTCATTAGACATATTTCAGATTCGTCCACTTGGCTCATTAAAATAATTATTTACATTCAGATTTTGTTAACAAATGTGAGATGATTTGTTTTGATGAAGAGTTGCTTAAACTTGCCCACCGGATGTATGACATATATAAAAGAATTATATATACCGAGGTGGTCCATTCATAAATTCAGAATAATTGATTTATGTATACGTAGGATTGAATCATAGAACGTAAGCAAGGTCGAGTAGTAGCCGGTTTAAGTTACAATGAATGAGACTGAAGACACGCAAGTTTCGGGTTGCAAAATGAAAAAAAAATTACGTGCCATCTACTTATCACTTTACAATATTAAAATACATTTGTAACGAATTTTTGCACTATTTCACTTCAATTCCGAGAAACATTGACTAAACATTGACTAGCACATATTAGACGCTTCAAACGCTTTTAGGTGGCTTATACGCAATTAGCGATGACTTAAACCGCCGGTAGCAATCTTTTGTCAGGCGACTTGAATGACGTTTAATTTGCCTTGCGCGATTGTCGAAAGTTTCACATATAGATGATTTGAACAACACGACTCGGGCGGAACAATTTTTCAATTATTCCTCATTAAGTGATGAACTTTTTTCAAATCTAATCATAACTTGCGGGAGCAACAAAGGCTTTGTTATTTCAACGAGTTTAGGATATAATAGCGAACAATTTCCTTTTTGTGAATTGCATTTGGATAGATGCAGAATTTATATTGTAACTATAGAAGCGTATTACATACGAAAAATGAAATGGAAGTTACGCAGTATCAGGTTTCATATACAAATTTTCTAACTTATAAAGCATTTTTAAATCGTAGTTATTTGCAGAATTGAATTTCTGGAGATATCAGTTTAGACTAAAATATAAATACAAATAAATCAGTTTTTTATGATAATAAAACACCCTTATTTGAAAATGCCTGCTTAGTTCCAGGGTTTTACTGCTTGAACAATACAAAATTGACTAATTGAGTCAATTCTAACAACCTTGAAAACGGAAAAATGTTTCCCACAACAATAATACTACTAAAATCCAATAAATTTTAAATATAAACGACACAAACAGAAATGAATTACGCATCAATTTATACACAGCATTATCTTGCAAATGTCCTCATGCACAACATAGAGCGTATACATACATCATGTGGACTTAATTCGAGACAGTTGATATTAATTATATGCGCGTCGAGCGCCAGGTCAAAGGCAATCTAATAGGATCCTCATACGCTAGACGCATCCGTTGCCATTGCACTATTATGCACATGAGCAGTCGTACATACTAATCTGCTCTTTCAGATTACACAGATGACTCGGACTATAACGACTTCGATTACTACAAGGACCTGCCGGAAAAGCGACCTCCTAACTACGTGGCAGTTGATCAGGTCCAGGATGACTTTTACATTGTCAACGAGCCCAACGATGCTGGAGATCGAAGTCGTCGCGTTGCCGGTGGTAGTAGAGAAGATAGAGGGACACATGACGGGATGATGGGGGTTAGTGGCAGTTTGGAGAGGTGGATCCTTAGGGATATGCGAGTCGATGATTAGAAATTGCTTTGTACTTAGAAAAATTCAGAGAAATTAATATATTTTGAGTAGGATCTTTTGGAAGTGTTTTAGCAGATTGAAAAATTATACAATATATACGAGAGAACAGGAATAAAATAACGATTTCTTTTAGAAATGCAGAAAACGATGTTAACTTATTCCATGCTACCATGAAAAATATTAGATGATCATAGATAAAGTCTGAATAACTTTTAGCATACTAAAACAATACTAACTAAATTAAACGATGCAAAAACTAACATCCTCCATTATCATCAAAAAAATTCTAATAAACCATTTCAGGGCAACTGGCCGACGACCGAACGGGTCTACCGCTACACGAAGCACCGGATACCCGGTTACGATTACGAGGAGCTCGAGTTTCTAGACACGCGGCAGCCCCAGCGCTGCGACGAGCGTTCGGTCTGGACGCACTGCCTTTGTCAATTCACCTGCACGGAACCCAACATCGTCGACTGTTACACGCCCTGTAATAGCGGCTGCGAGTGTCGTGAGGACTTTGTCTACGATCCCAAGAGCCGACAATGCGTATTGCCGGAGCAGTGTCCACCTGATGACGACTACTTTTTGTACTGATTCTATATTTTCCGAGACTGTATGCTTGTAATTTTTGTTGGATTTTGCGACGGTTTAATTGATTGATGGAAAGGGCGCAGTTGTTGAAAAAAGAAAACTTCATTACGTATGTACTGTTATAGTCGCATATTCGAACAATCGTTCGTTTAATATTTCATTTTTTATAAATAATACTTACTTTGCTATCCATAAGTTTTGCTATCCTCGTTATATGAGGCACAAAGTCCGAGCTTAAGTTGTTATTTTCTGTACTGCCGGATGCTGCGTCTCCGACAAAGGCCCAACGATACCTGAAATCATTTTAGAGACAGATATTACACGAAGCTTAGCCAACGATTAAACCAAGTATTTAAAATACTTTGGGCATCTTTTAAATAAAAATCTGTTCACATACATTTGAAATTGCGGCAGTCGATGGGCCGGCAACAGAAGTGCCAAATCTAACAATTTCGCAGCAGCTAACTGTAATTGCAACCAATGTGGATGCCCGTGTGCTTGAAGTCCGTTGCTCGCATTCACAGCCCACGACGAGTCCAATGCCGAAAGCAGCTTGATGTGTGAACTGTCAAACAAATGTCCATCATTAACTTTATTGATAATCAATGTACTTTCAAACTTGCATCATAACTGTATTTTATTTTTACAATGGCAAAGCTGTTACAGCACTGAAAGACTGCGAATGTTTTTTACGATATACCAAATGTTTGACGCAATGAAAATTTTCCTGTAGAATATACAGTCCATAAATGACAGAAGAATGTACATTTATTGATGTTATGAAATAGTTCTCACACGTTGTCAAACACAATAGTTAAGAAATCACTTACTCCGCCGTCTTACTCGTTCACTAAAGTTTTATTTTCTAGCGAATATGCCAACTCTATTGTAAAGCTTTGATTCATATGCGTTTTCTAACATTAAATTGCGATATAAGTTTATGTTTAGAGAGCCAGAAGAGGAGTAATTTTTTTTTTTTACAATTAACAGTCCACGATGCATCCAAGACAAAAATGAAACATTTTTAATGAATTACCTGCTCTGACGACTGCCATCCCAACACCAACCAACCAATTCATGGTGGCACAGAAATTCCCATCAAATCGAAGATGCCAAAACAGAGCGAAAAAACATCACATCATTAGGATATGTCAATTGTTAGTAGGAGACGTTTGGATATGACTGTATGTTTTTTTAATGATACTTTACTAAGTGATTTGAATATTCTAAGTTACCCGTTTGCAAGTTATACATAAACGTGAAAAATTTTATACAAGATCGGTGTACAATATTTATTAACTGAAACGTAGAAATAATTTTTATCCAAAGTATCCATAACATTATTTTAAAATACGTGTCTTCAATTTATAGGTAAAACATTTTTCTGCAAATTTCAATAGTTTCGAGACATGTATTTTAAGTACCTTGTAAATTTCATCTAATATATGTATTAAAACTAAAATAATTATTTGCATTGTTAATTGTGCCTTGTAAGTTAATAATACATTTTATAAACATAATTTTTAATAAACGGTGTCTTTACAGCAAAAGATGTGTGCATTGTTTCTTGTTGTTAGTCAAGGAAATCAAGGGTAAAATGTGCAATTTTAGACAAGACAACACTTTTTATAAATGATTGCAAAAAAATTATAACTTCAATAAAGCTTTAAGTCGTTTTAATATTTTTTATATATGGCAGTCGTTGTTAATATATCACATAAACCATGGAAAAAAGTAGTATTCCAGCTTATCTATAAGCTTCATTGTATTGATTTTGTTATTCTGTAAGAAAATACTCAAAGAACCCAAAAGAGCGTTTTCAGCACACCATAGTAATCAGCAAAAATAATGCAAGGTAAGCGAGAAAAACATGAGACCAATAAACTTTTTTATAGAAAAAAATCTTTTATACCTGAACTCTTCGGTGTCAGTACTCAGTTCTTGCTCTATGTGCAAAAACACTTGAACCAATTCGCTGACTATGACTGGCCAGAGTGAGGTTGCATGTTGGGGTGAGACGCGGAGAAGAAGCACTCGGAAGCAAAGGAATACTTGCGCTTGGATCGAAGGTATCACTTGTGGTAAACGGAGACTGTCGGCAAGTCGTTCTGCAGAGGGAATGAGTATTTATTTAAAAAATAAGTATTATAATTTCTATGAATTATTAAATGAATGTTTACCTTGAATTTCCGGCATGTATTTATGATATTGGTCCATTTCACTGCAAAGTATAACAAAGGCCAGTCTTTTTAGGAGTTGTGCTCTTTGCTCGTATTCCTGTTCTTTCGATGAAAAAATGCTGATACTGCTGCTCTGCGCCAACGAAACTTTGTCTAAAAATTTAATAAATTGAAAATTTTTTACTAAACTGACGCAAATTAAATTTTGCTTATTGTTAGATTTACTTACTCAACAAATCACGGAAAGTCGTATTGTCATGCGTCATTAAATTGTCAATTATTGTTCTCCAGTAAGGTAAGCAGGCAGCCGTCATTTGGAAAAAGGCAGGGTCTAACAATAAATCTAAAACGTCTTTCCTCCACGCTTTTCGCGTATACGGATAGCCAGATAGAGAACTCAGTAGCTGGGAGCAGGCAGTGAAAGAAGCGATATTCTTCGTTCTGCAAAAAATTGATTCATTCACGTTACTCTAAACCATTAAGATATAATAATAATAACAATAATAGTAAAAAAAATTTGATCAATGCTTACGTATGATTTTTCAAATAAGGTGTGACGTTATACATCAGATTAGTCAACAAAGTGGCGACGCGTTCCTTTTCTTGGGAACCGTAGCTGACGTCGAGTAACGGTGCCAGAATCTCAGCGAGTACCGCCTGGGCTTGTACACTGTAAGCCGAATTTGGTGGCGTGCCAGGCACCACTGTAATCAAACCGAAATATTTACTTTATGAGCCGGCGAATACATTTTACGTTTCAAAATAAAGTTTACGAGGCAATGGTCATACACGTACCGGTGCAAGCTTTTCCTTCTTTACCCTCGGAAGATCCTTCCGAGACGTCCAAAACGTCTTCGCGCACAGCCAAGTTTCTTCGTAGCCAAGTGGTCTGCTCGAGGCACGCTCCAGCGATTTGGGAACACGACTCAACGAGCTGTGAGTGCGAGAAGCGTAGTTAATTAGAAGTGTCAGCGGTCGTTAATCAAAGAGAGCGTTATTGTTATTTATTGAAGACTTAATTATAACTGGTAATGTGAGAATTCGGACAACTTAATAAGTCGATAATAAAATTAGATATAACGTTCATACCTTCGCAGATATGTCTTGCAGATCCCTGATGTCTTTTTTCTCTTGCATTGGAGGACATTTCTGAACATACTCGTTTAAGATTGCTAGCAACAGAAACTGTGCCGGTGCTGCCAAGGCAAGACCATCTTTCAACAAACCAAGAAGTGATGCCCATGACTCAACGAGCGTTTGTGATGTGTTACTCTGCATGTAAATGTACAGCAACTCCAAAACTGATACTTCTAAGGAGAAATCTTGTTTCACCCCGTTAATTGGCGGCGGCGTCTTGATGACTTGATGGACTGTCTGTACTAATGTATCGATGGGCATAACTCTAATTGCACTCACTAACTGCACCAGTACTTGCTGATTCGGACAAGCTTCCGGTAATATCTAAATTAAAGTAAATTTACCAAATTATTAATAAAATTATTATAAAATATTCATACGAATTTTAGCGTGAAAATGTGTTACATCACTAAAATCATCTACGTAAAAATATTATAAATAAAAACGTAAGCATGTACCCTCTTTGAATTGGCCGAGGGTTGCCGTCTTTCGTGCCAAGCCACAGCAACTGCTGCTAAGAAATTCACACCGTGATGGAAGGAAATGGGCGAGAGAAGCTCTAACAGCTGGTGCTTTACTACTCGTGGGCTACCAACGACGCAAGTCGCCTGTTCGCTACAAAAACACACGGCAAACAATGTATTATACAACAACGTAGCCACTCTTTTTATATGGTTAAGATATTATTAGTTACATCAAAACTTATGAAAGACTATTGAAGTGAATACTTACTTATCCTTAGTCACAAGAACTGCCTGCCAAAGTGCAGAGAGTGAAGCAATTATTCTTGGTAAATGACTTAAAGCCATTCTTCTAGCATTCAAAAGTTGCTCATTGGTAGCACTTTTATCTTTAGCACTAGTTAGTTCCTACAGAATAACATAAAAATATAAGTAATCTTTCGTATTTGTAGAGAAATTCTTTGATATTCAACTTACCGCAGTAAGCGGAGTAGGCATAAAAACGTGAATGAGATTGTTAAAGATTTGACCAGGATTAGCGCCAGGAACTCCTGTTTGTATGGCGCTGCTCGGCTGATTAAACGAGAAGACGATTTGTTGCGAGGTGTCCAACAAACAGTAGTGTAATAGGAACGTTAAAGCTTCTAGGTGTGTGACTGTATAATCGGCGGGCAAGCAACATTCGATCATACTAATATCTTCACTTTTGCGAGATGATAGAAACGCATCGTCGCTAACGTAGTAGGAGGCCAGCTGCTCGATATTGCAGCAAAGCTGGTGGATAACCGAAGTCACAATTTGTGTTAACGATGAGCCCATAAAGGGTAGACTAGAGGTGACGAGCGTTGTCCAATATTGATGCAGATGCCTCATGTGTTCCTATGATTTAAGTTGTAAGAATTACATTTTCATTTGAATTTTTAATAAATTTAGACTTCTCTGGAACTTACCAACTTCAATGCACTAAGTATACTGGCGAGAAACATAGGCTGCTGTGGTATAGGTGCTCCAGCAACATATTTCAAAGTGTTGCCTGATAAATTGTGGGCATTTCGAGATGGACTCGTTGGGGTCGAGGGCGTCGCTACAACTTCTTCCCCTTTTTGTGCCCCGCATTGATGCTCTAACATTATTAAAGCTAATAACAATCTGGAATGCACATTTTATTTTAGTATTTAGTCAATATAATATATTCATGACACTAATCAATGCATCGATTAGTGAACACACCTTAACAACTGCATTTGGAAGGCTTCTGTGTGGTCGCTCGCTCTATATTTACATTTATTGACATCGTTTTCTGTGACGGGATCGTTAAACTGAACGATTTCCTCGGTAAAGGTAAAAACTTCGTCGCTATCCTTCTGCGCGTTCTTCATAGTCAAAACGCTCGAAACAAGGCAGTGGAGCGCGACTTTTTGCACTTTGCACTTTGTTAACAAATCTATGATATAACAGCTAAAGCCTTTGCCGGAGTCCCGGACTATTGGTATCAATTCAGAAAATATAAGCGTCAACAATTCTGTACTCGCTAACTGAACCTAAAGGAAAGAGTGTCAATCATTACATATCATTGCACAACTAAGTATAATTAATTATCAAAAATTAAATTAAACTTTGAAATCAAGTTTACGCACTTGTCTATTGCCAGAAATCTCTTCCTGTGTTAGCCTCATCTGACCAAGGTTCGGGTAATAACTCCTGGCAAAGTAAAGGCACACACTGATCAGCAGCTCGAGATACATGCTGCTCCTATAGGCCGCGACGAACTCGGTATTAGCTACGTCGCCATGGAAGTTCCTGCCGAAAACGCTCTTGCGATGTCGAGCCAATAACGTTAAGAGCGGAGCACTGCGTGGATTGTTTGAGACACCTGTCGTCGCTGCAGCACATAGGAACATCCGAGCATTGGTGAGGAGTTCGTTACGAAGAATTCGTAACGCGTACAGCGTACGGGTTGAATCGTAAACGCCGCAGTAAAGTAGCATGTGCGAATGCAAGTTGTGTACACCAACTCCGCCCGAGCTGTTGCGCTTAACACCCCCGCTTTCTAAGTGAATTGATTCTTCGCCCTGTGAATGAAAATATTTTATATTTCAATGTTCACTATATACAATGGATATTCACTAATATAAAGCTATAGAATTGTTGTTTCTTCTTCTAAAATTGCAAACTTACGAGTTTATTGCTTTCATTGGCCTCGCAGAGTTCGATCACTCTATCGACCACGTCATTTAGTACTTCCTCCACGACACTAATGCCGCTTGAGTTACTGAAGTACTCCTCAGCGGTGGTACTGGTTTCTAGATCTCCTTCCTCGTCACCCATTGTCCAGCTCGGTATCTCTGTAGTAGCCTCGAAGCTACCGACAGCATCGTTTACCTCGTAACTCGTGTTGTTGAACTCGCTGTTCATACTGTTGTACTTGCCCTTTATTATCGTTCCCGCGATCTCGCGCGCGCTGTTAGGCATCATTACGTGTTCCTTTTTCATCTTCTATTAACGTTAAAGAAAGACGCATAAAGTAAGTAAAATAATAATTTGTTTCAGTTACAAAACTTGAGACTTTTAAAAGTAACAATACCTGTGATGACTTGTTACCAGCGACTATCTCTGGACTACTGGAAGCCAAGCTGTTCGTAATCGAATCGAGCGACGACGACCCAACTTCTCCATTCAGTTTCTTGGCACTCTCAGACTTATCTCTAGTTTTAGCTGCTGCTGCTGTCGAGTCTACAGATTCAAACAAACTCTCATCCAGACTACCAGTGGAGCCTTTGTTGAATTCAGGTTTCTTGAAGCGTCTCGCCGTTCTCAGTACCTCAGCAGCAGCAGCATTAGAACCTCCTCCGATAACTCCAGTGCTATGTCGCTTCACTGGCAGCAAATCCTCCTCCGTAAGCGAATCATTCGAATTCTCGTTGCCATTAAGCGACAGAGGATTTACAAATACCGAGATCCTGCGGTTGCCCGATATGCTAGGTGGGACTTCGAGTTCCCGCATCGTCTGATTACGTTCAGTTACGTATTGATGACCCTTGTTATCAGTTGTCAGGGTTGTTACCGCAAAAATGCGCTTCACCTTCACTGGGTTTATGATAGACTTCTTCTTACGACCACCTCAAAGTATTAGAAATATAATTGTTAAAGTTGACCTTTATTATGATTTTAGACGAATTGTAAGATAAATAAACTACCTCGTCTCCATTTTTTCTCATCAGTGCTACTTCGATCATCCTGGCCGTTGCTCACATGATATATGACGTTACCGTCAACCGAACTAATAGCATATATATTAGCCGCACCTTCAGCTTCGTCCTGAGCGCTCTCTGACTTTTCAAGGAGGGCCGCAGGATCGCTCTTAGTGAGGACGATGTTGCTATGCTGGATACTGACATGGAGCACACTCATACGACAAGTAGACGGATCAAGGAGCATAGTCAGAACGGGATTTACAATGCGTGAAATGTCGTTACGAACGAGACAATGCAGCAACCAGGACTGCGACTGGAGTTTCAACGGCGAGTTATCGGGAAGTTGCAAGTTATCCAAGAGTTTCAAGAGTGATCTAGAATTTTAAGCATTGATTTCTTTAGGATGTTTAGAAATTAAATACTCGCACTTTATAGAACCGCCTTATTTGACGGGAAATATCGTTCGTGCATGTTTCTTAATATAACTTTGTATTCATCGATAAATTTAGTGTTTTGTTTTCTGGAGATACCGATATATAAATAGTTGAAAGCTTTTAACTAAAAAAATAAGTTTTACAACAGATATGATTCAGACACCTAATGGGTTTCTTTTTTCAAAAATATAAAACAAAGTTTGTGAAAATAATTTGCAAAGTACAATGGACTCACTTGTCAAAACCTCTCAAACAGCCTCTTAATCTTGGATTAGCCTCGATGTCCCTACCAAGATGCCATAAAGTAGAAAATCTATTGCACGCTTCGATTCTTTTTTCCATACTTTCGCACATCAATGCCGAACCAATTACATCCTCCACTGCGTCGCAAGAATCATGCAATGCATGATGTAATTCATGTAGAAGCTCAACACATCGAATTCTATACTTGTGAACAGGAAGTTCCCCAAGATGATGCCAGAGTGAATGCGCTAGAATCTACAATTGGCAATCATAAAGTAATATTCAATTTATAGTATGGAATCGTAAATTTATTGATTTTATTCATAAATATATTTAAAAGTATATATTTAATTATATTCGTCATTACCTGGAAAACGTTCGTGTAACTCTTTAAGTACGACACATGCCATTGTTTTAACAGCGGCACGATAACAACCGTGGTCACACCTTCACCATGTGCCTGATTTGCGGAATCACTATGAGCTTTTGATAAAGCGACCAAGTCTAGCAGTGTAGCAATACTAGTGAGTTGAAGGGATGGTTGCTTGCCTAACCAGCACGCACAAACGATCAAAACCTTCAACCACTCTGGCAAAGCAACTATGCCTCTTGGTTCTTCCTCTTCTAAAAGACCGTCACCCGGCAAGAAGTAAGTCGGGAAAGTAGACAATTCAACGAGAAGACTCGACGCGACTTTTAAGACCTCCTCCCAGTCGGATTGGTCTACTGATTCCACGTACAAATGCAAAATATCTGATGAAAAAAATTATGTTTTTAGTTAATAAATTACATTTATTAGATCTACTAACTACTGGTTAATTTGATGATCAAGTGAACACTTTACCTAATTGTTTATCCTCTGGTGATAATAGTTCTTGATTAAAGAATCCCGAGTCTTCTAAATCAAGTTTTGACTTCAACAATCTCTCTAAATGCCTTGTTCTCTCGTCAAAACTCTCTTTACAAGAAGACACTCTTAGACTCTGAAATAGCTCAGGCACGGATCTCTCGCGATCCAATACTCGTCGCTCCACAAGCTTTACGTAGAAAAGCTCGTAAAGTCTTAGGCACTTCTCCACCATCGAATGCTGCAGCTGTTGGGCTGGTGATGGGCCGCGACTCAGCGAATTCAGCGAACCCACCGACGATGCATTCCTCGCTTCAAGACCCACACTGAGGCCCTGATTTGAGTCCGTCTGGTAGTCGCTGGACTTGAGGTCCTCCATGCTCTTATTACGGCCCATAGAGCTCGACGATTTCGCATCTTCACTTACAACTACCGATATGCTACTGCCATCCGCTTGAATCGAGTAGGCATCCGAGAGCTTTGAGGTGCTTTTGCTGGATTTTTTCTTCGACTTCTTGTCGTTCTTTTTTGGAGCACCGCTCGAATTAGCTCGTCTTCTTGGACTACAAATATAAATTGATGATTATTCCCTTCTCGGCATTAAATTTATAATACAAAAAAATAACATTTTTCATTATATATTTTTACCTCGGGCTCCGATCTGAAAACGAATTGTTCGTCGATTCATTTGTAACAGGTTTATTCAATTTGCTGTCGGATTGGCTCTTCTCCAGTGGAATCGCAGCTAGACCACTTTCAACAGGTAAACCAGCATCTTGTTTAACTTCAGTTTCTGTTTTTTCTGCGTTCGAATTAGCCGAAACTGCAGGCTGCACTTTCGACAAAATTTTTCCACACAGTTTTAAGCTCTTTGTTATCTCTAAAGGTGACAGATGGTCTATACGATTCGACAGCTTGTCCACGATATTATAAAAGAGGCTAAAGGGATGTAAATAATTCAAATATAATAAATAAAATTAGTACTTAAAAACAGATATATTTTAATTAAAAAATGTTGAATTAAAATTTTCATTACCTTGGCAAATGTTCAGATGGAGTATCAATAAACGCATCCAACGATACGGTTTCCAGCAAAAACTCTGTAAGCAAACAGACCTCACCGAGTTCCGGCATACCCGAACCAACTTGTTTAACAAATGGTTCTTGCGTATTTCGCCGATACCTGGACCTAACACTGCCACTCTGATCCTTCTCGCAGGCTTTTTCAAAAAGGTAACCGCAATGGATCCAGACATATTGCGGTTCCAGAGTCGAGAAGAGCAGATTCACGGATTTTATAACTTCGCTAGATTTTGAATGTTTGCCCGATACCGAACAAGCGTTGTAAAATGTTCTGAAAGGTTTTACAAAAGCCATTGATTTTAATAACGATAAAAATTAAGATAGTGAAATGTTTATAAGAATAGAATGAACTTATAATAATTGTAGCTGTGTAATTATGTTTTAATTGTAGCTATGTAATAATGATATCACATTTTTAATCTACGACTCGACAATGACTAATAATTTGAGGTGTAAATTAGTACTTTTTTTATTACTTGCGTTACGATTATAGCGCAGCTTTAAGTTTTTTCTCTCAGACATTAAACAAAGGATATTTATATAATATTAAGGAGAATGTATTCACCTATAAACTTCATATAGAATATCATCGAGAATCACAGGTCCGATATCAGGTTTATCCAGCAGAGAAATCAAAATTCTGTAAGGCTTCAGATCCTGGGGATTCTCGTTACAAATAGTTTTTAAAGTCGTTTTAATCGCCTCTATTAGCATGTCCTTGGAATAGACGTCAAAGTACGCGGCCGAAGTTTCAGCCGCTACACGATCCGCCTTCTTTTTTAAAATCGACGTGTTTACTTCGGTACCCAAAAGCCAAGCGAACAATCGCCTGTGAGGAGAAAAAAAAGTCATAGAGTTTAAAAATAATCTTTATTTGCGTGAGCGAGTTCTGTCAAAAAAAAAAACAACGGCGGTCATACCTATTTAAACTCATATCACGTCGTAAAATTGTAGTCAAAGCGGCGGTGAGTATGTTCACCATATCGTTCCGCGAAAGTTGGCTATTGTGCACGGGAAAACCCACGAGCAGTAAATCCAAAGCACTCCTTTGAACCAGCACAGAGCTGTCTTGGACTCCGGCACATAATGCAGCGACCTATTTTCGAAAGGTTTTGTAAGTCTTTGATAATTGTTATGGCGCGAAAGATAAAATATTATTGAAATCTCCTAATAGCTACAATTTTGCATATTCAAATGAAAACTAATATTTACTTCGTTAAGTTAGTGCTAAAAATATATGTTTGCTTTCATAGCCTCAGTATTTTTTGAAAAAGGTAAATTCAAATATAATAATAGATATACAAAATATCATTTTTTCTAAACGCAGATATTATAAGAGATTGCAAATACTATCAGAATTTAGTGATAAGACTTAATATTTCCTGCCCTAAAGATAAAATTGTGAATCACCTGTTATCTTTAGAATTCTATTGTAATACTGATACTTTATCTACGCAAAGTCATGTCATAGAAAACCATGATGTGGTAAACCATGATGTTGAAGACACAGTATGACCTCTATTTCATTCGCGAAATGTCAATGTACTATCACATACTGATTATTGGCATCAATGTATAATTTATGAGCAGCAAAGAAGTGATAACAGCAAACTTTAAGCTTCGTTTTATAACTGGTTTAGTACAAACCCAAAACTAATGTAGTAAACTTAAATGTATTATTTTATTTTTATAAATACTTTACCATAATATCGACGTTTGTTCCCATTATATAGAGCTGATCTTCCATTGGCCACTTTTTGTTGAAGTGTGTCAGAGCAAAAGATATCGCTGGCAGTCGTATTCCAGAGTTAGAAGCAAGACAATCCCATAAACAGGCATAAAAGTATGCTGGACCTACACCTTCACAAACTTTTTCCAACAATGAATTGGTTCTGTCAAAATGGTCGGAACCTTCTTCTAATCCTGGTAGAACACCACTGAGAAAACCACTTTTTGCTGGTCTCAGTCTTTCGCCAAGAGGAACAAAATGTGTCTCATAAACAGTTAGAAGTAATGGTCGAACATTCATAGCTGCATTACCCAGTAGTGGGAATAAACCTTTAAATAATAATAGAGATTACAACATAATCAACTAAAGAAGTGATCTACAATAAAAATTAGCTCCGCTTGAATTGTAATTCAATAGAAATAAAAAGTGCGAAGCTATGTTCATAGATCAATTCATAAATTAGCATTAATAAATATATATATACAAGAAGAGTTAAGTTAATGATAACTACTATATTATCTGTAAACTCCACACAAGATAACAAAAATATGTTTGGATGGAAGCAATAGTAATTAAAAATTTACTTATCAAGAAAGTAATTACTTTTTACTGATAAAAAAATGTAATCAATCATGTCTGCGAAATATTCGCGAAAGTTCAATAAACCAAGAAAAACTGAAAAAACTTACAAACTTGTGGTGAAAATTAACATACCTGCACTGTAAATAAATAGTTCATGACTCAATCTGTTTGTGCCCATGCATTTAAATATTATGTCATAAGTTTCTAAAGCTTTCAGATGAACTCCTGATGGCAGAGCTGGATGCATACACTGAGCAAGTCTTTTAGAAATTTTAATTCTTCTTGGAATGACTGGAAATTTCATATTACTCAACAGGACTTTGTTGAGTTTGCCCAATGCAGAAATTAAATCTGCCCATTCGCTGGTGTAATCAAAGCTCTTGAGAGCCTTGTCTACCGCAGACACATAGCTGTAAAATAGAATTTATTATTAAGTAAACTGTAAGTCATGTCTGCTCATGAGTGTACGAACGCATACAAATGATTTATTCCACGCTTATAACAAAGTGAAAACTTTGTCTTCAGTAGATTGTGTTATCTTTGCAAATAATCTCTCTATTGTTCTTACCCCTTAATATTTCACTTTTCTAATTATGATGACAATAGCATATTCAGACAAAACCTTTAGAATTAGCATAACAGTGTACAGAACAAGATAAAAACTTTGCTCCTTTTACATAGTAGACGTGCTATTTTTGATTCAAAGATTAAGAATCACTTTAAAAAAGACATAAATTGTCATCATCACTTAAAAAGGCATAGCTACAATTACTGTCTATTAACACTAGACATTGATAGAAAACTCAATCGTCTGTTGTTACAATGCAGTCTGTTCTAGAAACTTGAGAACACTACAGACCACGCACCTATTGTTTTCAATTTTTCACAGATATCTCTAAGCTAAATATCAATAAAAGTTTAAAAAAAGATTACTTACACTCGATATTTTGAGTCCTTCATGAGCTCGTACTCCTCCAGAGCTATAGAACCCATTTTGGCAGCTGTTTCTTAACAAACTTGTGGAAGTAAAACCTGGAGTATAGATCACTCACGGGAGCTGAGATTGATCGGTACCAGCATTCTTCTGCAGCAAGGGGCTCTGCTCGACGACAGCACCACAGCTGACCTCATCAATCTGCAAAGTAGTAGCATAGATCCCACTCTGTACTTATACCTCACAAAAAACCTGTCCGATGCAAGCTCGCACACAAAGACAAGAGCAGACAACTAGCAGAGAAGAAGGGAGCACACATACACATCCAGCAGCAACTGGAGCTGCCTTGCTGGCAACAGTATAGCAGTCAATGTCAAAGTCAGAGACTCCTCGCGCGAGAAGAGGATAGGCACACATAAAGCCGATAATCGTGAAAGAGCGTATATGGGACACACACTTCGCTGCGATTATCGTCTGGAACTAATGAACCTATTTACCTAGCGCTGTTGACATTTGCTCCGCTCGCTCCGATATGCTCGCACTTTTTTTCCTCTCCAGGCACTGTAATACACGACTGTCGAGCGCAAGTGTAGTCTGTGTAGTGTACCTTATTCCACTCTCCACACACGACTGTGAACGAGAGAGAAAGAAAGACACAACGGGGCAACAATGACGGCACAGACGGTCGGAATCGAAACTTTCAGCGCTACGTGTTTGCACTGCTTATTACTTTATAGCCGCGCCAGTATTATAGCGCAATGGATTTTCCGTTTTCGCGAGAGAGAGAACACACTCTCGCGCGCGCACTACATTGATGATCAACCGCCAGTAGGTATACTACAACACTGGACTGGATACGTTTTTTTCTCCCTATCTTGAGCTGAGCCCCCCTTCCCCTAGAGACACTACTTTGTATGTGTATCTGGTGTGCTTATCTCGGGAGCAGTGCTGCCCGCGGGCTTAGAATAAAGTTTTTGATATATACATATAGGAATAGATATATAGGGATCATGCTAAAGATGACGGCGAGATGATCGACCACAATAGGCGCAAATAATTGTTGTTGGGTTGAGGTTAGGTATGTTGGCAGCGCTGGCTGTTGATCAGCTGATACCTACTTCGTATTATATTATAATCGAAGGCGGAACAGCTGTAAGAGTACCTGCAGAGCTGAATTATATTGGTCTCCTTTTTTTTTATTGATGTTAATTAGTCTTATGTAAGCAATTGGCGGCACGTTACGTTGTGCGGTGGGATTATGTGCTTCAATTATTTATAGGTGGACTATAATGAGAGCTGATGCTTGCGCCGTAAAAAAACTGGTGACTTGCTTTTTTAAACGATGAGCGATTACATGAGACGAGACAATGAGGCTTGACGAACAAAGGAGTTGTACTACAGGCTTTTATCATAGACTGAATAGAATTAATATTAGTATATGCTTGTATCAAGTTTTTTTTTACCGAATACATGACTCCAATGCAAATTCCTGATATTGAAGAGATTCATTTTTTACTGATGAATATTTATGTAACTTTTGAAAAAACTAGTCGATTTAAAATCATAACACGCTCGTACGTTCATTCTTTACTTTACAATGCCTGCTTGATAAATGTAAAAGTCGCCGATGCGTCAAATCTCAGTCTCGTCGTTACAAAGCAAGGTTCGACTGATTCAGCTGTTCGACCTAGAATGTCGAGGTAGACCTTCAGGTTTTCCATACTCGGCATAATTATGGCGTTGAAAAAAAATTTGTCTCTAAGTATACGTGCATGAACTGATTAGTTCAAATAAGTCTTCATTCTGAAATTAACTTAATTTTTAATAGCAATTGGATTGTTAGTATCAGCCATTTCCAAAACAAATTTACATCGACCAATAATTTGAATTTTCCCGCCAGCCCAACCGCGCATGCACCGGTATAGCTAACATCGAAAAGTCGAAATTCTCTATACGCACACGAAATCCCCTATTATAATCAAAACGATCCAAACAAGTTCCCCCACCACCACATTGCAAATAGTTCTGCAAAATCGGCGCTACGGTAGTTCTCGCAACGCTGCGCATTTGGCGGGTCCCCGTCCTCAGTCCTGTTATTGGATTGGTATTATCCGCAGATAAATCGGCAACGAAGCTATACACTTTCGTATTATATACACCTTCACCGCAGCAAGTGCAAAAGAGAGAGAGAGAAAGACCGACAAACGCGCGCGCAAATATCAGATAACGGAGAGCATCAGAGACAAAGACACCTATAGCCGCGCTCTCTCCGGAGAAATACGAAAAAAGAGAGAGAGAAAGAGAAAGCGCAATATTCAGTATGGCGTTCGTCTCAGAAGCAGCTGCTCGTATTTTTGCGAATAGCCGACGACGACGTTGTTGAGTTCCTGTGCGTTATTTGGCCTTCGAGAAGACGTCGTAAGTGTGTATACAGACCTGTTTGGCAAAAAGAAAAAAACAAGAGAAGTGTTTTTTCGACCCCCGAGACAGCTCAACCCGTGCCAAGAAGCTTTTGCATAACCTCTCGAGTTTTCGTTTTTGAACAAAGTAGCTCAAACACCGCCACGACGTATTCCTCGGAGACTAAGCTTCGGGGCGGCGCTCGACAGCAGCAGCTCAGGAGCCGCGAAGCCACCGAAAGTGCGACGACGGCTGCTACTGGCAGACGCGGCAACAACATGACGGCCGACGTGTCCGAGCTGCGTATGAACGTGGCCGCACTCAAACGGGTTGACCCCTACGTCCGGGACATCCTCGAGACCGCCACCCACGTAGCACTCTACACTTTCAACGGTGAGAACAATGAGTGGGAGAAGACCGACATCGAGGGAGCTCTGTTCGTGTACTCGCGCATCGGCGAGCCCTACAACAGCATTCTCATCATGAATAGGTAAGATGAGAAGCATTTTTGCAGTTTTGCCCTAGTTTTAGTAGAAAATTCGTGGGGAATCGGTTTCGTTGTTTGCTGTGTTCAAAGCTTTGTGCTTTTAGTTGATTTGGTACATTGATATATCTGGTTTTCTGTGACATAAGAGACTGGCTTCTTTGTGTTATTGTGATTATGCTACGTGGATACCTGTACCTCTACAGTACTTTCTTAAATGCGTTACAATTGATTGATATTCATCATGCGTGTTTAGTCAGAATATTGAAAATTTAATGTTAATTGCAATCAATTTATTTCAGATTGAATACAAAGAATCAAGTGGAACCCGTGACACCAGGTCTAGATTTACAGTTGCAAGAGCCATTCTTGTTATACAAGAATTCAAAAGGCAATATTTACGGCATTTGGTTTTATGACCAAGATGAATGCGTACGGATTTCATCAATGTTGAACAAACTGGCTAAGGAGTCGGATACTTCAAACAAAGTAATGCCAAAGAACAAAAAGACTGTACCGAAAAAGACCAACAATGTTGACATATTCAGCATGTTGAGTAAAGCTCAAGAAGATTTCAATTCTAACAAAAGCGGCAGCTCGGAAAAAGGAGTCAGAGGAATAGATTCAAAGTCTCCCATGAGCAATGCAATTGGAGAACTCTCTGGGGCTATAAATGCCATGAACATGGCTCAAGATGTCACGTCCAAAAGTGTAATGGACTTTTTTGCTAAAGCTAAAGTCAATACTGGGCATTTCAAAGCAGGTGATCAACCTCAGACAGGTAATGTTGTAAACGAGGGAAAACCTTTGTTAGCACGCTTAATGTCACACCCAGCTGCACACACAGTAGAGCATATCGAAAAGCAACACAGGTCAATAACACCCCAGCCAGCAGCTCCAATTCAACCCCAACCTGGAATGATTCCTATGAATAATCAAAGGTAAAGACATAACTTTTAACTTGTAATCTTCTTCAATGTTATTCTAATACATTATAGAAAAGAAATAATTTTTTTCCTTTATTTTACAGTTGTGAAAATTCAATAATAACGAAACTTAGAAATAAAATGCCGCCACAATCAAATGCAAATACAGCATCATCAGTTCGTAGGAGTGGGCAGGAGTACTCATCAGCACATGGAATGCCTTGCTCAGAATTGTCCTCTGTATTGTCTGCAGACAACTCACATAGTTCCTCAAGCTTCCTAAGGATACAGTCACCTACAGCTAATAATTCAAACAACGTGGTTAATCAACACAAAACTAATGCTAATGTGTCCAATTTTGTTGATGCATATGAATCACTTCATAAGCCAAATGATTCCGTGACTGGAAATGCTATGTCGTTTGAAACATTATTTCAACACAGTTCAACAGTAATATTCTATCATTATTTGCTTTGAATATTTCGTATATTTGAGTAATTTTTTAATTAACAACAAATATTTTTTACAGGCCAATGTTTGCGATGACTTGATAGGTCAACCAATGACACCGAAAACGGCCGCACTTACAGCCAGCGGTTCGGCACCTGCGCTTATTCCACCAGGTATGTTTGCTGCACCGAGCCCAGCAACAGCGGAACCACTGCACAGACCGATAGAGCCTCTTACGAGGAATCAGTTGCTCCAAGCTTTTAATTATTTGTTGCGCAACGATCCAGAGTTTGTCAACAAGTTACACGAGGCGTACGTGAAATCGTTAGGCGAAATTCTTTCCTAGGCACGCAAGAAATCGAACGATCACGATGACCCATGGCTTTAGTTTTTTAATCATATCGTCTCTATACCTGTAAAAAGTTGCGAAGGACTAATAATGAATGCACGCGAGCGTTGTACGTAATGTTTTAGCATTCCTGATGCGATTGTTGGCGCGCATGTTGGACGATTTTAAAGCTCGCTGTTATATTATAATGTATATGTACGACCAGCCAAGAGTATGCATAAGCTGGCAAAAATCTACATGCAGACTTACGGACTTTCGCGAGTGCAGCTGATCATCGATGCGAAATTTAGTAGAGAATGATTAATTACATTCAAAATATTATTTACCGATGAATGGCTACTACTTAGATTTCGCTTGACGCAATTTCGTTTCGATTTTCAAATGTTCTCGCGAAACTTCAGAAATAAAGAGCCGAGTACTTGAAGCAGTATTTTTATATTCTGGTGTGAAAAAACGCGAGTGTTGTCAAACTAAAAAATAAACAGAGCAAAAAAGCGAAAACGGAAAAATTTCCGAGTACAGATCGAGAACAAGTGCAAATACGTTGAACCATTCGGCAATCGCAGCGCGGCGATCTTTTCTCGACGACCTGTACCGATGGGGCTTACGAAGTGAAACGGTCACGATTTTATCAAAAACTGTGATGCCAAAATAAACAAAGATTACAAAAATACTTTTCTACTGTGGTGCTTTTGAGATTGACTCTGTACTTACTAAACTGCGTATAGTACGACGAGAACGACTCATTTTACAGAGTAATGACACGCGCCCATTTTTCTTCTTGAAACAAAGTGTTTTGGGTGTTGGCGTGCTGCTGTGTGTATGTCCAAAATTTAAAGAAGCTACAAGCGAGCGAACAAAACAGCTACGATTCAGTTGGAAAAGAATAAATAAAATAATACCAGATTTTGCAAAAATTCAGTGTTTGTATTTTTATCGTGTATTTTCTCAGTCGGGCTTCTCGACTTGTCGTCGAGTAGACCATTATACATGTCATGTTATACAATCTTCAATAACGATATACAATTATCATATTATCGTTGATTAATGCATAATCTATCATAATTATATCGTATTATCACAATATCATATTTTTTAAAATGGAATACGATTAAGGGTAGGCTCGACGATCAAGACGTAGAGATCTCAATTTTCGGCACTTGTGTCTTGTCTACATTTACATATAATATATATCTATATATATTTTTACTTTTTTAGCACATTTTATTCTACAAGTAACATAAATAATGGCGGTGCTGTGCTGCTCTTCCTTGAAGGCAGACAATAAATTAACGCGAATCTTATTATGAAGTCGATGAAAAAAATTTTTTCGTTATTCTCTTAATAATTGCAAGATTTTTAACCAAACTGGGAAATTATTTGCTCGAATATAAAAATTAAGACTCATAAATTTCAATGAAGCGTCTGCATTTCACGCAAACATGTTTAGCGTTATCGAGTTGCAAGTAAAAAAAAGCTGATAACAATTCGTCTTTTTCATCGCTTCAAATTCAGGCAGAAGCAGTCCGTTGACGAACGCTCTCTACGTGAAAAACAAAATTAACTGGAATCGCGCGTAATATTGTTACATATATATCTTACGCTCAACTCTTTAACATTTTTTTTTTTGCTTTATATTTACAATTTGCGTTGCATTCTTTCGCAAGAAAGCAACATTTCACTCGGTTTTTACTCACCAAACGCATAATACACATTCATACAAAAAACAACTGAAACGATGTCGTGATGTTGATCATCGGAAAATCGTTCCAACGATTCTTCTTTATAAATCTACAAATATATCTTTTTGTTTTAACTAAAAGAGCATTATGTCGTAATTATGCATATAGCAAACTTATAATTATACACTTGTAATGTACAACATACAGTGTCGTTCCTTCAGAAAATTCACAGCCGTATGGAACCAAGTGAGGCTCGCTCTATAGCTTTTAGAAATCACGTATTTTCGAATTCCAAGAAAAATACAAAATGAATAAAATGGTAGAAATCGAATTCACATTCATGACCGCGCAGGAAAGCAATGCGTAGATATTATTGTAAAATCGCAGAACCTCAACTTTACATCCATAAATGCCACTTCCCTATAATTTTTCAACTCTCGCGTAAAATCGACCATCGCAACAATTCTTCCTTAAATTCTTATATATTCATTATTCATATATATCATTATCGTTATATATACGAACTATAAGGCAATAATTTAAAAATTCTGTACAAATTCAAAAATCTTCCAAGGCAGCACACGTCTTCACTAAGTTGTATTTATCTACACTGGCTTTTTGAATGAGACTCATTACAACGATTCAGTTACTTTCACAAAAGATGATTCTAAAAGATCCGACGTTGCGGTTCTAAATAAAAAAAAACAATGGTTTCGGAACAGCGAACGAAAAATAGCTCTGCAGCTCTCTAAAACAACGTAACTGACTAGAAACTGAAGAGCCTTTTTTTACAAAGAAAAACTGCTAAAACGATTTTCGAAAACAAAAAATTAATCGATGAATAAAATTGAAGGCGTCACTCCATCTCAATATAAACCAGCAGATTCGCCGAATTAAACATAAAAGCTGAGTGCTTACAAAAAAGACGAGATTCGCTCCACCACAAACTCTCGAAAGAAAAAAAATCACATATATCGAAAACTCCATCAATACTACGCGAATTTCAAATACTTCTCTCCGTGCGACGAGAAAAAAATATAGCGACAACAACGCGAGCGTCGCAGGGAAAGTCTTTGGGCCTTTCTTGGGGTAGCTCAATCCTCGGAGCTCAGACGAGAGGCATCTTGTTGGTGGGTCCAAGAAGCGGTGGCGTTGTCTCCGGCATCCGAAGACCGTTGAGCTTATCACCCTGAGATGGCAGTGGCTGAAGAAGTCGAATCGCGAGACTGGCGAGGATCAAGAGGACGACGAAACCGCAAATCGGTACTGCAATCGTCGCCGTTCGGAACCAACCGTCGGATGTTTGGACTTCTTGACCGGCTGGTTGCATCGAGTCGAAGTACGTCCTGTGCTCGCCCAGAAGAACTGAAAAGGGAAGAAGAGATTAAACGTTAGTTTTATGTGGTTTGTATAAATTGTTTATAATCATTGCACAAGAATTTATTTATGCTTCAAAAATGTATTTCTTTCTTCGCAGCTATGAATAGCATCAAACACGCAGTACAAAAGCAGCTCTCAATCTAGTCCAAGCAAACACTCGACTCAACATCGAAGTAAATCTTCTCTCGTACGAGACATGAGGGTGTTCGAATCAATTAGCATATTTCAACTCCTCTCGCATATACCGTAAACACTTCCAGCTACTCACGAAGTACAGAGCGACGAAGACTTCGCGGTATACAACACGTCCTCTCTTGAAAGAAGACTCGAGGAAACAAAAAGAAGACGCCGCAGAAGGCGAAGTGTACAAGGAGTCGAGAGCGGAATAATAGAGTATATAGCGAGAGACGTGTATAACGAGAGCAACGAGTATTTATCGGGAGAGAGGTATAGATATGCGCGCGCGCGGCGACGACGTATACGTGTATATGCAGATAGCGTGTCGTTGACTTGCAATCGCGCTGCAGCCGGAGTTAAAATGCTATCGCTCTCATTAACGTGGAAAATGGTTGCGGCGAAAATAAAGCCTGTGGATGATTATTGCCAGCCTCTTCTCTGATGGACACGCCAAAGTTATTAATATACATACGGCGTGTGTTATAAAATCGTTAAGACTACATTTTCAAATTTACCTTGATTGCGCGCTCGCGCGTCCTCGAGAGCGGTACTTTTAAAATTCCAGTCTCGACTTCCGTTTGCGCACAAGAAGTCGAGAGAGATAGTTTTTGCAAGAGAGAGATAAAGCCGGTGATGTTACTTTAATTAGTGCTGCCGATCCTCTACTGCGAGAGAGAGAGAGAGAGAAAGACACTGCGCGGCGAACGAGAAAATGGAAGGAACGCGAAACAAGAAATGAAGACAACCGCAAAAGATAAGCATCGAAACTACATACACACTCGCTCGCGGTATACATCAAGTGTGCATATATACATACGACGTTGCAGCGCTGCGCGAGAATGCGATTTTTCCGACTGGATTAAATAGTTCGTGAATCGCGCGTTTCGATTTTATCGGCTCTTGATTCTTCGCGATATTCGTTTAAACCGCTTATTCGTATAATTACTTGGTAAAATACATCAGTTTATAATACATAAACAACGTCAAGATTGTTATATTACCTTGAAGCGTCTTGTTGAGTCGACTCCTCATGGCCGGACTGTCGACGTGGTTGCACATGTCCTGTTCGCAGCAGAGCTTTCCCGGTGGACACGGCCTCTCGGCGAAGCTTCTCTCGAGACAACCGCTGTAGGCAGCGTGTTCCGGTCGACTGGTCAGTTGTTGGTGATGTCTACCGTTGATCGGTGGAATCGGTAGTTCCGTGAAGCAGCCACGACCACGACACATGTAGCCCTGGGATACACAATGAGGCTGGTTACAGTAGCAGCGAACCTCGCGACTGTGCTGGTTCGAGTTTGCGTTGCGTTGATGCAAGCCACTTCGGCTTTCTGTAACATAAAAGAGAATTTCTCGGTCAGATGGTTGTATGTGTTAGTTTGAATTTTACGAGAAATAAGATCGCATTTGTTATCTATATACGCGGTGAATAATTATTCTCGGTATACGACTATCAGCTGCTGCTGAGTAGTCGGAATGAAACGTTGCGTTCTGTGTATAATCATCCTTTAGACAGTGTAATTTCGTGGAAAACAAGCTGATATAATTCGAGTGTTTAATTTCTATCGAATAAAAAAAAATACTCTCGCATCACTCTCCGGCGAAGAGTCATTGCACCTACTGCTATCGCGCATCTCCCACGACCTCATTTTCATTCGCGGAACCGCGAGACGTAAACGAACTATACACACACACAAATACACAGACGACTATAGGGGGAAGAAAGAAAAGAGCAGACGTCGTCGTTCGCGGGTGGTCCCGTCCAGCCCCGATGAATTAAGAGCCCATCGGCAAGTCGCGACAGGCGAAATTACGTATACTCCCTTGATGGTACTTTGCGAAGTATAATACAACGCTATAGGTATACATATGGGTTGAGGATCGGTTTAGCTTGCTTTCATCAAGAGCCTTTTTTTGCTCGCGTATAATCGAGCACATGGACCGAAGGATTTAAGCTTCCAAATTTACGTTAAATTGACTTTCGACGCATCAGATCCATCAGACGCGCATTCCTGAAAATAGACTCGGAGAATTATTAGCGCCTAGACAGTAAAAGCCTCTCGACGCTCGTAAAAAGAATTCTCCGGCGCATATAACGAGCAAAAAATATAGATCTATAGCAAATATAAGCGATCCACGCGCGTTCGCAATATAATAATAATAACAGACGCAGCGCGCGCTCGCGCGATTATCTCTTCTCGCGCCAGCTCGTCTCCTAATGAGTAGCCGGTCGCCGAAGTCGTAAAAGATAATGCCTCCGTCGTACATATTCAGCCTCGTTCCATGCATCATCGCTGCTGCAGCTCTCTCTCTTTCTCTCTCTCTTGCAGAAAATCATTTACCTTTCGCTAGAGGGGTGGAGTTGTTGCGCGAGCATATTTTTTTCGGGCGCCGTGAGAGACTTTTTTCTCGCTCGTGGATTCTTTCGTTTATTGCGCTCACCGCTGAGATAGTTATGTAGATTTTGCTACTATATGCATTCCGGCGTTGAGGTTTGCGACGATTTGGAAAAACTGAAGAATTTTTATTTTTAAAAAAAAGCTCGCCTCTTGAGATTTGCATCGCGTGCAGAGTTTGCTCGTCTAGAGGGAGACGTTGGCGTTGCTGCTCTGATTAATAAAATTAAGTGTATATACACCGCGCGAGGTTATGCGCGACGAATCGATCAACGTCGTATAAGTATACGGAGCAGTTTGTCTTAATTAGTAGTCTCTCAGTGTGGAAGACTTGATAATGATTGATATTTTCTGATTTAATACGGAGCTTGATGAGGAAAAACAAGTGCTGCTTGTTTTCTCTTTTCTCCATTTTGGCAGATTCTCAAAATTGAATTTTTAATTGTTAATCAGAGGGTCATACATTAATTTAATCGTGTCTTCGGGAAGATGAATGGCGATATATTGTACTTTGTATAACATAAGAAAATGACAAGACGAGAGGGCGCATAAAATTAATCAGCAGTCACCTACCGCAGTATTTATTCCGATGCCAACTAATTGTCGAAACTCACGATCCTATATATGTATATATACACGACGCCGCAAAAATGCGCGACTTAATTATCGCTAATAAATAACTCAATTATCTCGGAAGCCTCTCAGCGATTGCTCGACGAGAGAGAGAGAGAACGGGGTAATTATGCCGAGACGATCGGCGCTCTCCCCGCGATCAATAATTCATTAATTAAATGCGCGCGAATTTTAAAAAGCCGCGCGAAAAAAGTGCTCGCACGAGGTGACTAACCGCCGGGCCGCATTATCATGTATTATAATGCAGTCTGCTTTTTCTTTTCTCGGCGTATATGTTTGCTCATTTCGTCGGCGGCCGGCTCTGAAAATTGATTGTCATATACGTGGAATGCGAGGAGAGAGAGAGAGATGCGATGTTATATTGTGCAGCGTCATTCGGATAGCAGATTTTTCTCCGTAGACCTCTTTTTCTTATTTCGCTGCGGTTATAATTGGATCCCGGGCTGCGTGAGAGTATTGATTTTTGGTTTACGGATCGCGATTGAAAATATAAAATAGATTCGCGAGATGATAAAAAAAAAAGGACCAATTAGCAGTCGTTCATTACACACTCATTACAAAAGCTTGCGTTCTCTCTCCTTTGGAAAAAAAAGAAACCACGGGAGAGAGTATACAGCTCTGGAGTTTACGATCAAACTGGGCCATAAAGCATCGACGGCTGCACAGCTATGCACACAAACCTCGCGAGTCGTCCCAACAGCAGCGCGAGTAAATAAAAATCGCGCAGAACGAGATCCTCGCTCGAGATCCTTTGTCTTCTCCCTCTGACTCGCTACACACACACACACAGAGGATTCGGGCCGCTCTCTCTCTCTCACTCGCTAATAAGCTCGCGGCGTGTCTTACGCACACATGTACACACAGGTATATAGTAGCCTCTCTCTCTCTCCGCCGGAGGCCGAGGAGTGTGTATCCCCCTTCGCCGAATAAAAAACGCTAAAACAGTCGAGTCACAAAAGGAAGATTAAAGTGGAGAGAGAAATATGTGGGGGGAGAGAGACAGAGTGAGTCCCGTGGTTTGGTCGGGGTCCTTGTGTGGGTAGCCGGTGAGTATAGACGCTTCTTCTTCTTCTTGTCTGCTTCGTATGCGGCCTGCAGACGGTGGAATGCTGCGGGAGGATGAGCGCTGCTCATTTTTGGTGAGATCTCGGGTATTTAGGGGGATAATAATGGGGACAAGAATTTTTTTCTCTCTCTTTGTTTATATATTTTGCGTATTATACTTTCAATTTGCAATTAATTTCCCATCGAAATCAATTGCCCAACGCACACACATCGCCGGAGGGAAAACTTTCTCGAGTAAATACATATACGTGTATGTCCCCTTCGATTCTCCGGGCTACTCTTTTATCACGCGTAAATTTCTCGCTCGAGTGCGCGTCATTATTATCGTTCGCCCGCGGCGAGATCGCAATTAAAATTCGCGCATTTATATACACACATACTCTTGAATCTCTCGATGAAATTTTTCGAACGACGACGCTGCAGAGGAGACCCCTCGTGTGTTTTAAAATAAGACCGGCAGAGCAGCGGGAGGTCGACGGAGAAACAGAGGGAGAGAGGAATAATTCAAACTTTAAAGAGCGCAACGAAGAGAGGGAGGAGGAGAGAGAGAAAGAGGGACCATCCGAAAACAAACACAACGCGCGAGCAGCCGTTCGTTATGCGTACGCGGCATATTAATTATTTTCCGACAAGCCGACGCATGCGGTGATGCTCGTTCTTTTCTTTTTTTACGTGTCTGTGTGTTTGGATTACGGGCTTGGGGTCCTCTGCGATCGTGATGATGATGATGATGATCGTGCTTGCACTGCACACGTCGAACATATATATGTATAAGAGTCGCAGTGGAGATCGGTATCTTGGGCAGTGGAGAAAGTCTTTTCGACAACAAGTGGTAGCTTGAATCAATTTTGTGTTCTGTTTGTGGTAGATTAGTTTACGGTACGATTCGATTACAATATCTATACACATCATAGTATAATCCGTCAAATGAAGATAGTAGAGTCGAAATCGGTATAAACCATCAATTTCAATCATCTCGCTCAAATATAAGAGAGCTGAACCTATCGACACCCTATTCGTCGCTCGAAAAAAAAGACAGTCCGACAAAGCAAATCCAATTAAAATCAATCCGCAAGAGAGCGACCCAACCACACGCGCGCGCACGCGTTCCTTTGATCCGATCGCGTCTCGAGACCAGAAGAAAGACACACGCGAACTCTCTCAATCTCTTAAGTAATCCTACTGCGGCAAGAAAAAAAAAGAAGTATAATAAGCGCGGCCTCGGGCACATTCGCGTTACACAAATCCCCATAGAACCTTGTGTGTATATGTATAATGTTATATACACGCAAGAGGGAAAGGTTGCGACTCTCGAGCGCAATTAGACTGAGAAGCAACGGCTTTATAGTAATTGAGCGCGTGCACCGCGCATTATTTAGACAAGCTCTTGCTCAATCCGTATATATAGCTGCTGCAGTGTGTATAGTGAATTTTTCGCTGATGGAATCGCTGTGTGTGTGTGTTGGGAAAGACGGAGATATTCGTTTTATGAAAGAGTTTACATATATAAACACGTATAAAAGATTCTTGAATATTATAGTAGTATACAACTAATTAGTATAAGTATACGTCTTTGTGTGATGCACCTGCTACTCTCTCGCCGCCGTTAATTTATAGACAATCCATCAGAGCTTCTCATTAGTTCATCCCGTATGTATATTATCAACGACGCACACGTATACGTACACTCCCATGGAAAAAAATCTCGTTAACCATATACTCGCGTGCATCTCATTACAACCGGCGCGATAAATCAGTCATTGCGAAATTTTCCCGTTTCGAATTTTACAACAACGCGCGCGCCTATCGCCGTGTACTCATCGCCTTTTTCAATTCCTTTATAACGACTATATAGGCGCCGCTGTTGCGCAAACGCACGTGTGCTGGACTTTATCGGCGCATCTGTCAAACTTGATGGCGCGAGAAAAAAAGGGTTATTGTTCTATGTCGGTTCGAGAGCTGCTGAATATAGTGTATTTATATGTATAGAAGCTTGTGCAACCGTAATATAGGTGAGAGAACGGGTCTCTTGAATGAGGTGTTTGATGTATATGGTTTTTGCGAGGATATATAATTGATGTTTAGGTGGTGTGCGTGTACGTGCTACTGCTGCTTTTTGTAGAGAGTAATTTGTTTTATTTTTTTTTCTTGGAGAGTAATTAAAGTTATTGCTTCGATCGCGATGTTGTCGTGTACTGTGATTTTTTCATCACTCACTTGATGGAGTGTGGCTTGTTTTCCTATTAGACAATGATTGATTTTACAACGATACGATCTCTCGTCGATTATTAAATTACCGTCCCCCTTTTTATTCTCGAATACGAGAAAGTTAGCCTTTGGACGTCTATAATCGAGATGTAAGGCTCGAACAAAGTGCGCTATAATTCGTTCAAACTTTTCTATTCGCAAAAATCAATATAATAATTCATCGATATGTATAAATCTATAACATTTAAAAACCATCGAGATGTGATGTATATTTTCAAAACATTCACGTTCGCAAGTGTCCCGCGAAAACATTGTAATATCGGCGCGCCACACAGGTCATTAAAATATTTACTGCGCGCGCTCTCGTATATTTGACTTCGCGCTTTATTATACGCGCATTCGCGGTCGTTCACATCTGCGCAGCCACCGTCAGCTGCTATATAACGAAATGCCTCGATTATTCGCTTCTTGCGGGTAATGCATATGTATACATACACATCTGCCTTCTTTTTTCCCAATACACTCTTTCGGTAAATAGAAGCTTACACAGTATAGATCGAAAGCTCAGATAATATTAAAGCCTCCACGTGTAATCTCTCGCCATTAGCCATCGTATAATATATATATACAAATTCCGCCTAATTTCACGTCGGTTCCTGCGATGCTTCCTAGCGATAACCCAATAAACACGAAGGCGAGCTTCTTCCAGAATCACATCAAGGTTGCAAAAATCCGAGCTATGCCGAAAATAGAGTCATTAGCAGGACGGCTTATACGTCGTGGAATAAAGAGGACAGAGAAGATCGTCGGCGTGCCTCGCAGTCTGCCAGTGTAGCTCCAAGGAATGTACGCGCAAGAGAAAGAGAGAGAAGAGTCCAGTTCACTTCTTCCTTTTTATTCTTCTTCTGCTGAGTGTGTGTGTTGGGTCCACTCTTGCTCGTGTGCGGCTATCTCTCGAAAGGAGTCGTGAGAACGGCTCTCGGTAGACCATCAGAGTCGATCCCTTCTTCTTCTTCTTCCGTGAGAGATTCAAATCGGCGACGCTGATTAATAACCTGAGTGAAAAGGGCTGCGGAGTTGTTTCGTCATATTTGTCCTCGCGTCGATATTAGACAGGGATTATATTCGCGGATTACGTGTCGCTCGGGCTCTTTACAACACAATTTGCGTCGTTTTTAGATGACAAGATAGCCTGGGATTTTCGGGGGGATAGATCGGTATCGTGGCTAATTTATGTGAGAATTTTTTTTTTTTAATACAGTGGAATTGATTGGGACACGCTAATTCGCGTGTATATCCTCCGTTTCTGAGAATAACGTAAAAATATACGATCGAGTATAATAATCCGAAAATCGAGTCATCTCTCTATAACCGAATAGCAATCCAGCACACGCAGCCTGATGCAAACACACAAAGCGGCCGAGCTTACTCCAAAAATAGCATCACTGGCAATAAACAAAAGCCTATACGGAGAATCGCTCTCTATACGCAAACGAGAACGAGGAGAAATAACCTCCTCCTAAAAAAAGGTCTTCTCATCCGATATCGCGCACTTCTAATTTCACCCTCTATCTATGTATATAATATACGTGAAGGTACCACCCAGTTAGAAAAGGAAGAGATCTTTCACGTCACGATGCCGATCTTTTCTTGAGAAAAAAAGAAGGCGAAAACGAGGCGAAGATCTTAGGAGCGAGATAAGCCATCGGCGAGAGCGTATATACGTGTATAATATGTTTATATAAGCCGCGAACCTCGGGGGGTCTTTCGGGAATTTTATTAGTCGAGAAAAAAAGAAGAGCCATACACGCTGCGGGACTCATTAGTCTGCGCGCAACGAGAGGTTCTCTGATTTTTTTTTGGGGGTCTTGTATAAAAATTAATCGATGTATATGTGTGTTATATCGTGAATCTGTGGTTTCGATGGGATTGATTTACGTCCGTGGAGTGTCTCGCGGTTTGGTAAACTATCACAGCTTGGTATATATACGGTATTTAACAAGCCGGCAATTTACGAGCGGCCGTCTCGTCGTGACGTTATTTCTTTTTACGGCGAATCAAACTCCGGACTCGCGGTAAATATATTCATAAAAAATAGTCTCTTATTAAAAGAGCCGCGATATAGACTCTCACCGAAAAAGAGAGAGATAATAAAAGAAGTATATATAGGCGTACATGTCGATGCAAAGTGCTTCGGGGAAGAGAAGAAGGCTCCCGCTGCGGTTCGGCTGCGACTACGACGACAAGTGCACGCGCTTATAATGGCTTTAGTTCTCTCTCTCTCTCTCTCTCTCTCCTCTGTTTCTCTCTGGATCCGAGCATAACTGCGCGGGACTCAATAAAGGTTTCTCTCTCGTTTCTTCTTCTTCTTCTTTTCCTTCGTCCTCTCTTCAAGAGACTTCAGTAGGAGGAGCAGGTAAAATATCATCGCGGTCGAGGATAAAAAAGTATGCTCGCGGATGTGTCGCGAATTTCGAATGTATACATATTACACAAATCAATTTGTATTATTACATAGCTCCAAGGCACGTCCTTCATTAAAATAAACTCGAGGGAGAATTCGAGGGAAAATGTCAAAACCGCGAAAGATTAACAATCTCGGGAAAGTAATTATAAACGGTGATTCTGAAAAATCTCTCTCTCCGCGAATAAAGGAGCAAAAGGACGAGAGCGTCGTATATATAGTATATGGCGCACGGCAGCCGCAAGAAAAGCCATTAAAGCCGACGTTCGGGGCTTAATTTCGCGGCAGCTCCTCCTTTTGTCGATTATATACCGCCGCGGAGAAGAAGAGAAAGACTGTCGGCTCGTTCCCACGTGGGAGACGACGGATATATATATACAGGACACACAGACACAGTTGTGTATTATTATTATTATTATTGTTCAATTGCAAAAGGACAGCTGAGATTCTCGGAGTGATAATCGAGTGATTCCCCGGCTTTCGTCACCGAATGAGATGTACCTATCAGTCTGATGACGGGTATTAATGCGAGAGGGGATATTCCGTGAGACAACTTATTTTTTGCCCGAGAGACAGCAGCGGTTCGACTCTGTGTGCAGGATTTATGGACAGGACTTTTTCTTTTATTACTCGCGCAATGAAGATTTCACGGGGCCGTGTCGTAAAAGTACTCACCTGAAACTGGATGAGAAGAGAGAGAGAAAAAAAGGGGGACGTTATATTGACGTAACGCTCAAAGCTGTTTGCCGAAGCGCACGCCGATGGAATGAAGTTTTATAGAGGACGATAAATTATTCGGTCTGCTCTCGTGTTGTGGATTTTTTTTTACGAGATTCCTGTAAGACCGAATGCTACTGTTCTTCGCCGGAATATTGCGTAAATGTATACTCGATTTCGCGCTCTCGCATGTATAGTGCTGTGTGTTTTATTTTTATTGTCGAACGTAAAGTAAACCAGCCGTATATATTGCAATTACTTTATTAGCTATTTATCCGCAGGCTAAGTCGTATAACGAAAACTGCAGTGAAATATAAGTTAACTTCTCTTTTGTGCGTCAATTCTCTCGATACTGAATAATATTCTCCTTCATTAACACTCAATAATATAAAGGTCCGTCATAAAATAAAACACACAATCCGGGAGGAGAATTCCTAAAAATCGGCATCAAATCTCACAACATCCACCCTCGAGTCTGGAGTCTCGCCACTTAGACGGTAATTACGGACGGAAGTCCCTTTTTCCCTCTTCGCATCCGAGGTCAGAAAAGAGGGGGACTGAAGGATTTCTTTCAGAGAGAGAGAGAGAGACTATACACTAGGGCGCCGGCGTTTTCGAGAGAAAGCGTCTGATTTATGCTCAGCGGACGACGCCGAGACACTACAGGAGCTTTTGTGATGCTTGTTTTGTCGCGCTTCGAGAAGAGAGCGACGTCCGCATTGTCGCTTTAGTATATAAACACGAGTGTTTCGGTGAAAATTGCTTGTTTGACGCGGTGACTTGAAGTTTTTGAGGATATAGTATACTTGACTTGAGATTCTAAAGATTGCTCAATCAAAAATGCATGAAATTCGCGTAAAAACATCAGTCGGTCAATAAAACAATTAGCCGCGAGAGGCTGAACGAAAAAGGAAACTCGCCGATTTACGATCGCTACAGACACATTCTGATCCGCGCAGCGGGAAACGACGGGTTTTTGCTCGAGACAATTAGCTTATAAACCACAATCATATATATATATATAACCCCTTCTCGCTCTTTAGAAAGGTGTGCTTTCGAAAAATTCGCTCGAAAGTCAGAGTCCTTGAAGATTATCCCCTCGACTCTTCATCAGAGAAAATGTACAATTCACACTCGGACACTTAGTTATTCAATCGCCAGTAAACACACTGCATTCACTCACTATAATAAAAAAAAAGAGACCGCATAATAATCGATCGAAATAAAACCAACACAGCGATCGTTTCATCTCACTCTCTCGGCTTGCAGATTGATCGGGCACGAAATTGCTGCAGTGGATTCCTTTCGACGGAGTCTGCCGCGAGAGAAAAATGCGAAAGCGCTCTTTACTTTCGTAAAGGAGGTTAAGCAGGTGCGCGAAGGAATGTCCGATTTCTTTTTTCCCCGCGAATATTGAGTTATTCAACTGGAGTATAGTAGAATTTATTTATTATATAAATTAAGAAAATTGCTAAAAAAAAGTACACGGTATTATTATAAAAGCCACTAAAGTCGCTATAGTCAGAAAAAAAATCTTAATTTAATCGCTTAACCAAGTATATAAGCGCGCGGATTCGATGTTCATTTTTCCGGATGATTTCTCGCGAGCAAACCTGATGCGTTCATTGTTGCGCCCGCGAGAAATAGAAGTCGAGAGAGAGAAAGAGACTTATACACACATACACACAACCTACCGTTCGCCGCTTCTTTATCCCAACGAGGATCTCTCGAGGATATCGGATTCCCTTTTTGCTCGGGGGGTCTGTCTTTCTTCGAGGGCCGCTTTTGTTGCGCCGCGCGTCGGTAATCCGATACTCATCTCTCTTCCGACGATGCTTTATCAATCTTCGCGTGTCTGATGCATCCAGTGTGTGTATATAGCTATCTGGTTTACACGATTTTTTTTCGATACTGTTGCCATTTTTTTGGGGAATAGAACGAATTATAATCGATGCGTCGGAAAAAACTATAAGTGGACCACTTTTTTTCCACAAAATAAAATAAAATATACTCCTCATCGCTAATCAGCCGCAGCTCGATTACACATCGGCCCGCAATTACGTCGATGTTAAATTTTGCCGAAAATTGATGCTTCCCTGTCCTTGACTCTCTCTCGGCGTTTAACATTTTTGAAGAACGACGAGAGGGAGGTTATACCTATATAAGTATAAGCCGCATCGCGCGCGGCGGCGGAGAAAAAAGGAGGCCTGTCTTTCGTTCTTGTTTTTTTTTTTCTCGAGGGAGTAAGTAGGATGCAGAGAGGGACGAGTCGCAGACGGTCGATTTTCGGTCCTGTTATATGTATATATACCTGATGCTCCCGGCGGATATATCTCGTGCGGAGAGCGGAGGTTCCCCACTGCGCGCGACATTGTCCCGCTGACTTTTTGCGGCCACTGCGATGGTAGGATCGCATGTAAATTCTCCGGCGAGCTCTTTTTACTTTTTTGCGAAATTAAGCGCGTCCGATTTTTTTAAAGGGAATATACAGTGCTGCAGACTTTTCTCGATTTAAAAAGATTAAAATCGACGGGATGACGAGTGACTTTGAGAATTTTCTTTCCTTTTGTTTCCGTATGAGCTCATGTCCACTTTCATCTTTCAAAAATCAATCAACACTCAATTAGACGCGACTATCTCTCGAACACAGGACCAGGACATTAATAATTCATGATTCATATCTCGGATCGGCGAACATAAAACGAGGCTTTCGAGAAAACCAACAAAGCCGAAGAATGTGTGCCTTACATATATGGAAAACCGACTTGGGAGTGAATGATGATCGTCGCTGTATATATAAAACATACAATGGCTCTCGATTAATAAGCCATCCCAGAAACAAAGCAGCGCTAAGCAGATGTCGAGTATAATATCAATTCATAGAAAGTTTCCACCTCGACGCAACAAGTCGCCTTCAAAAAACACACATCCCGACGACGGCCTACATAATACTACACTTACGCGCATGCAACCACCTGCTATACACACAGCCAGACACGCATCGGCAAAAACTCCCACTACTAATACACAGCGCTTTTTTCTCAAGCTCGCATATCGCCCGCAGCGAGTTTTGCTGTGGCCGGTCCTGTAACTAGTCCTGCCGCTCTTTTCCTGTATATGTATATATGTATAGGTATAAGATACGGGGTGGCAATTAGCAAGAACAATAGAGGGACTGAGAGAGAAGAGAAGCACCGGGCGCTCGCTCGAGTTTTTCTGAGAAGTGGGAGGGTCCCTTCTTCTTATTTCGGGCCCTTGAGCATCAGCGGGCCCGGCTTGTACTCGCAGGTAGACATTACGAATGGGTCCCGCAGCTGAAAATGCGATTATAATGTATGGGCTGCTGCTGCAGTATAGTTTCGTATTTTTCTTATTTTCTTGACTCGTTGACGATCTAATTGCAAGTTAGTTAGTTGGTTACTTACGAATTTGGACAATTTCCTGAATTTAACCAACATATCTCTCGGGCAACGATAAAGTACCGGTATGTGTGTATAGGTATATATTGTATAAACGGTCAGCAAAAAGAGGAGAGAAAACTGGGCGAGACGGTGAATGAGGGAGAAAATGAGAGGAGAGAATGTGCTCATCTCTAGAGAGAGAGAGAGACTCGGCGCGTGCAACAGGCTGCTTCTTGCTCGCTCTCTCTCTGCTGTTCTGCCAGTTTTTGAAGGGGCGAAAGAGCGTTATGCAAGCGCTTTATCGGCGAGTTACATCGCAATAAAATCAACGACGTGTATTATACACACACAAGCCTCTCGGTATTTTCTGTGTAGGTTCACACACGGCAGCCGCGATAGCCTCGATTATAAATATTGTTTATAATAAACGATCTCGAGCGCTCGCGCGATTTCCAAGGCGAGTTGCGTATACACATGTATTATATACTCTATCCTAGAGAAACGTCATATTTAATGAGCTCCGGGATTATACTACATATATAAGCGTTGCGAAATACATAGCGGCGCTTAAATCTTATAAGTCTTGTTATAGCTATACACAGAGAGCTGATATAGAATTAGCTCAATGTGACCGATAAGTAGTTAATAAAAAACGCGATATTCCGAAGATTGCGTACCGAAAGAGCAAAAATCGAACCGCGTGCGGGCTCTTAATTAATTGAATTCTGCTCTCTCTCTCATGCCGAAAAAGTCCTTCACCTGCGGGACACGCACAATATACAGCCCCTCCTCTCTCTCTCTCTCCCATAACTATTCGCCCGAAGGAATGCATAGGCAAGAAACGACTCGAGGGATAGAGACGGGTTTTGGCGAACCCGGTGATTAGGGCCTACTTAAGTCGAGAGCCGCGTCGGCGAGAAGTAAAAGCTGGTCCCCTATACACGGCTGTCTTTCTCTCTCAACTCTCATCTTTCGCGGCGATTACATGCAATTGCCGAAATTGCGATGCGAAATTATAATGGATTGTGTTTTTAGGCCCTCTTCTTCATCTTCTAGTTTTCAAGGATTTCAGTAAAAATCGTTGCATTGTGTGTATAATTTACTGCTGCAGACACAGGAATGCAAAAAGTATATCAATATAATATACCACATCTCGTTCGCTCTATATCAACATCACGCAGAGATATACTATATCGTCCTCATCAAAAATTTCACGTGTCCGATGTATATCGAGTATATCCATCCGTCCCGTCTAAAATCGAAAACCCGAGCATAAAGGGCGTCTCCGACAAATTCGCAGATTGGCTTTCGAGGCCTACGGCGCTATATATACGTACGGCGTCCTGTAATCATCTGCCGAAAGCCCGCGCGCGCGTAATTGGCCCTGCGCGCAATTATTGCGTCTCTCTTTTTCTCTCTCGGCCTCTGAGCAAACAAAGCCGGCTCCGAAATTCCCGAGGAGACTCCGTATACTGTTATTTTCCAAAGGATGCGTGAATATAATCCACTTTGCAAGGGCTTATATATATATAAAACGAGCGGATTATTTAACGGAAAACTGCAAGCAACAGGTAGGCGATGAAATTTTGCGAGACAAAGTTATACAAGCAAAATGTGTAGTACCGTTTTTCTCATTAAAATTGAAATATAAAAAAAATGAGCGCATGACGTGTAATACGGTGAGACGTGATTTATTAACGTAGCGAGAGTGTGACAGGCGCCGCGCAGCGAGGAAATTATTACAAGTCGAGCGGAGAGAGAAAAGAAAGGATCAGCAGCTGTCGATTTATATATGCGCGTGCGCCGGATTATACACTCGACGCATCGAGAGGCTTTCTCATTATGCATTCAGCCTATTCATGCCGGTCTTTATATATTTCGTCAGGTATTGTATAAGGAATTTCGGCGTTGATTGATTCTATACAGAGAGTTTCTCCTCATCGAACACACACGACGTCCTGTGTAAAAACACTCCAAGGATTTTTCTGAATAATGTAGACTGTGATCAGGAAACTCTTTTCACTGCTTTATAAGCGCCTCGTATTAACCGAGCGCAAACGAGTTTGTAGCCGCTGCAAACACTCCAGGCGATGATCCTTCGGTGAACGGCGCGACATTGGCGCGGAAAAGGAGTAAGTAGCTGCAGGAGTTGTAAGTATATACCTATATGTGTGAGCGAGGCGTGTATAAGAGGATTTTCCACGATGTGTAAAAGATGCTATAGTCGTTAATGTACATTACCTCGATCTGAACGATGTTATTTTAAATGTTTTCTCCTTACGTAAATCCGACGTTATTTTCTTCAAATAACGGAGACGAATGCGATTAATTAGCGATTTTTTGTGTGTATATAGTATACTTAACTTAATACACATTCTCGAAAAGCAAGCTTAAAACCTCTAACGCACGATGAATAGTATACATAACGCTCTTAATCTTTATTGCTCTAGAAAGTGTCAAAGCGATAACCACTCATTACTCGCTGTGGGCAGCGATAAAATCGCAAAACTTACACGCGCGTTCTCGCATCATTATGCCGATTAAAGGTGAAAAAAAGGTATATATTAGCAGTCCAGAGAAATCAAAGTCGAGTGAAAATTCGCTCTCGGATTAGATTGGAATCAGAACTGGATTTCGCCATCGGACGACAAATCGAGCGAGTTTTCACGCCGGCGCGAAAGAGAAAGTGTCGTTTTACAACTCACACGCGACAAAAGTACACCTACTGTGTGTATATATGTGTATAGGTATATGGGACTGAGATAGCGACTGCACAATAAAGAGGCGACTTGCAGCCGACTGTGTGGAATTGGATATATAGATACACTCGCGGATGTTGGTGTTATCGCGGTATAAGTGCGAGCTATATATGTGTATATATGTCTTGTCTCGTGCGAGTAGAGATTGCAGTGTTATATAGAGCGACGTGTGTTTGTGTTTTGGTAACGGAAATTATTGCAGCGGTGTTTTGTATGTATCGTTGTGTGCTTTTGAGCTTTGATAGGAAAATCGCTCGATTTATGGAGTATTTTTAGAAACGATAACGATAATCATCGATTCAAAACCGATCCAGCAAAAAAATACTTATATATAACATCGCATATGATCATTGCAAATAAGCGCAACAACATCGACTTTTACCGATCGAAATCGGTTCGAATTACATCACGGAACAACTAGGAGATCTTTAGAAAAAAATTATAATATCCCAAATAAATCGCATCAGTTGAATGCGAAACGCATTCCCTCGAGGCTCTCGCGCACGCGAGAGATTGTACTCTTCCCATTGCGATTAATCGCGCCAGCCGATATTATATCCGATTCCCCGATAAACTCGAAAATATAGCAGCGACCGATATCTCACGCACTGCATTCTCCGCTAGACCCTTTTCCGAAAAAAAATGTATACGTAAAGCACGAATAGGAATTTCAATATCTCAGGTTTAAGCATAGGTTGATACGTGTATATGACTAGACAGGCGTAAGTATGAAAAAGGACATTTTCTGTACGAGTATTTAAATCTACGGATAAGCCGAGTACTTATAAGCGGAAAATTCATTTTTCAAATCACACCGAGCGTATATGAGCTAATCGCAGAGCGAGTTATGTCGCTTTAATAAGCGCGACTCGTTTCTTTCGGACTGATAGTATAAGTGTGTTTACGCTATTTAATTTTCCTTTTTATGCACACAGCGAAATATCAAACTGATAACGCATTATATGATGCTCATACGCTCTGTATAATTCAATTCGCTTGATTCGTGTCAAACGATTTAATTAAACTGTCATTTATATAATATATATACGTTCACTTCGAATAATAATAGCACTTCAGTGTCAGAAGCACAAAACACAAAAAAAAGAAATCAAATCGGTTGCATCTCCCGATATATTTATTTACGCATCTCTGAGCAATCGCTAGCGCTCGCATAATTAACGAGTACAGAGCTGCGCGCACGAGCTTCTGCCGATCTCTCTCTCTCGCTCCTTATTTTATGCCGCGCCGTTTCTCTCCGCCCTTTCGCAATGTGTGCATAAGTGTATGCACGAGGATTAGCCGAGGAACGCGCCGAGAGAGTTTAAAGTCGGCTGAGATGTACGAGCTTGGCGTAATCCGCGGCTTTGAATTTTTTTTTGTTTGGCCTCTGGTGAGTTGCTGTGGAGAGTATTAAGTTATAGGCGCGTCGAGGAGATCGGCTCACATTTAGATTTTCTCTTTGTTGGTGTGCGGGAAAATCGTTTTTAGAAGTAGCTTGATGGGGACTTTGAAATGTAGGTGTTGTTGGTTTTGACTTACGAAGCGGAGAAAGAGCTTTTGGCTCGAAGTGTACTGGTTTATCGTGGAGGTACTCACCTGGAACACAAGGAAAAAGTAAAATTATAGTAATGTACATTAAATATGAGTTAATTTAAGTAATGAATACAGCATGATAATTAATCGCAATCAAAGTTTTTTTCCCCTCAATTTAGAGTGTCTCGGAGTAATCCCTCTATCTCAAGCAAAAAAAGATCGTCGATACGGAGAAATTCCAGAAATTAATTAAAGCAAGATCCGCGAATGGAACCGATAAATCGTCGTGCGCAGTTGAAACTAAAAATAAATTCAGCGTCTTTTTTCGCTCATAAGTGAAGTTAAAAGTTGAAACCGATCTATACGCGCGTGTGTAAAAGGAGCCGGTCGAAATATATAATATTATAAAAGTAGCGAGAGGCGAATAAATCCATTCGGAAATCGCCATTAAACGCATTAAATTCCGCGCGATCCTTTTTCCCGCTTCGATATATAAACACTTAGCGTGACATAATGTCCGAAAATAAATCTCCCAAAGCGATCGCGGTTTTCTATATACTTTTTATCACTATATAACCGTTTGTTTTTTATTGCCTTATAATCAACTGGTTTGCGCTTTATCGGCGCGCTTTTTTGTTACCGCCAACGAAGCTGACGTCATTTATGTATGACGAAGTTTGTTATAACATATTCCGCAAGGAATTGAAATACACAATTAGAGATTCCAATTCAAAACCATATCTCTCGTCGTAGAGACACTTCTAGAACACTCTCTCTCTCACTATAGCTGTCGCGAATTTCGCGGATGAAGACGTCGCTTGAATGGAACACGTTCTCTGTATCTTTGTTTATTTATAGCGTCCGGGCGAGCAAAGTGCGTGGCATCTCCTTGAAATCGTCGGCATTGGCGAGTGTGTGTATACCACCGCGTCCGGTATTTATAGGCGCCACACGTCGACAAGTGCTGCACATCGTATTCTCAAAGATAATATGCCGCGTCTAATGGCAACCACGATCTCTTGCCGATCTTTCGAAATCGTTGGGTTTTGCAATTCGTTTGTTCTCTCGCGCCTTTAAAGCGTATAATACTAACATCTGCGTGATTTTTTTTCCCGCGCAAAAGAGCATTTATTTCAGTAGTATAATATATATAAAAGGGTTATAAGCCGCGTGTAGTCGAGAGCCCCACGAGATTTTACGTAACGATCGGAAAAGCCATCGGTGCGAACAATCTCTTTTGCCGTTAGAGAGACTCGATTCGATATGCTGCTGAGAGTTGTATACGCGGGAAAATTAATGGATCGATAAGAGCTAGGCGCGAATCGCGAGCGAACGATCTTATGGTTTTTTGTTGTGTTATTTCTGCGGAGAGAACAACGAGCAGTGAGTTTTAGAATGTATATAACTAGCGGTTTGTTGAATCGTGGGAAAAATGATAGATCGGTATACTGTGTGCAGTGCAGTTTAATTACGATCGTTTTTCTTCTTTTTAAGAAAACATGCATCACACACGCAAACAAAAAAGTCGCGTTGAGCATCAGCTGTATCAATCACCGGCGACGAGTATACAGCTTCATTATTTAACGCGGCGACGTCATTATTAAGCGAAATTAATAATCCTAAAGATCGTTAATCTCACAGAGATGATCGGCACGCGCGTATATAAAACTCGCGAGATCCCGGAAGCTTCGTGATTCCGATCCTCCAAAGCGATTCGGGGTTAATTGTCCCGAGATTTCGATCTCTGATGCGCAAGCGCGCGGCGCCCAACTGGAAAACGCTCCGGCGTTTAATTGCGCGGCATCGTGTATTTATAACTTAATGAAGGAGTGTGTATGTGTTATATAGTTCGTTATATTGCGGTAGATACGATACGACTCGCCTGAATAATGGATGGAATTGTCGGGGAGGTTCACCGCATACTTTCGAGTCTCTGATATTTGTTAACTATATATATACTGATGTCTGATGTGTGTGATTCATACATGCAAATATCGCGCGGGTTTTACGAAACACTATATATAATGTACATATCGCGACGAGCTTTTCCGTTATGATACTCATCGAAGTATAGCTATTCTTGAAGCTTTTTATAATAATACGCATAATACAGCGATCGAGGAGGAGAAAAAAGCGTTTGCTAAATATTCATAAGGGACTGCAGTCAGTGACATTGTGTGTGTGTCTTAATTAAAAAGAAATGCTTTGCATATAACAATGCATTTTATTTTCTATTTATCATTATTCAGATTTCGAATTCTATTTCTGTCAAAAGTATGACTCGACGGCAATAAACACGTCCTACGTACGGGCCATTGAATGTACATACTTTCTGACGTGGCGCCTATCTCGGCGTTTCTTTAGAAAACTGAGGGGGTTTGAACATTGTAGCACATTCCAAGGTCGAGAGACTTTTCATCTTCGGATTGAAGTTTTTGCAGATCGAACGGGGTCGAGTAAAAAAGAAGAAGAAAAAACTACGAAATATAGTTAATTAAGAAATCGACGGCATTACAACGCCGTCGGCTGTTAATTACGGAGTTTAACGACTGCCGCTGTCGGCTGATTATATGCGCCGCGAGAGAGCAGTTAAAAAGTGCCGGCTGATTATAGATCCGAGATAATTATTTATACGGTAGTAGTACATACGTATAACGTGCATTACGAGCTTATGAAACGCGAAATTAATTGAAAGTTGACTTCTTTTCCCGGAAGATCGTCGGTATGCGCTGTTGATGCGAGGTTGTTGGATAACTGATCATTTTTTCTGAAAAAAATCAAGCCATATCATGAACAAAAAAAACAAAATCCTCTCCTAATTAGATTTCTCAGGAGCGTCTCTCTCGCAAATAAAAAGAGAGAGAAAATAAGAACATGGCAAAGAAGGATAAGGCGGCGTTGGGAAGCAATAAGTAGCGGCGCATAGCACACGCGCGGCAGCCTTGTACATACGATGGTCGTTCATTCGGATTCAAAGCGACGAGAAAGAGAGAGAGAGAGAGAGAGATGCATAAGGACGCGGACTGCATGTGCATGCGCGACGCGTCATATCGCATACGAAGTATCCGCTTGCTTAGCATACGGCCGATCTTCTTGCGATTATGTACAATCGTGAGGTTGAATGTGAAAGAATTAGGGAGATGCTGTGTGGTTTTGAAACGTTCGAATTAAAACAGCCTAAAATTATAATTCCCGGATCTATCGTGATTTTTAATAAATGTTTTCTGGAAAAAGACAGATGAACAATGGACGAAAGATATATAAGAGAGAGAAGTTGGAAAAGCTCGAGGATCGATGATCAATGACGAATAGCAAGTGGAGAATCGAGGAGAGAAAAAGAGTCACGACGCTCGTGTCAATCGCTGACTGACAATCAGCCGTTGCCTTTTACACTATTATACTGCAGCTCTTCCTCGAAGGCACGATTAATGCGAGGACGGTTACCCTTTAAACCTCGTGTATATTTATACAATGTATGCTGATTATATTATGCCGATGAAAAATTAAATACCAGTCGACCGCGCGCACGTAGCGCCTACTTGTCTATTGTTTTTTAGACTCGAGTCGAATCAGTGCTCGGTGGAAAAAAAAAATTTGCATTCACTGATGACTAAGCCTCTTGACTTCTCCGATATTGTATTGTACACATTGTTTTGTCGTACGTAACGTATACACAGCGAGTAATATAGAAAAAGTTGATTTGACGATGCACCTTCGAAAAGAGAGAAAAATTCGCAACGACGACGTCTATTTATTCAGCAGCTCGGAAATAATGTATACAAACGATGAGCCGAAGGCATGCGATGTATGGAATCGCAACAAGCTTAATAAGTCTCGAGGAGTAGAGACTTTGGGTTATATTTGGAGCTTCATCCGTGGTATGCATGCTGCAGATAGGGAATTACACTTGGCTTTTGGAGTGCTGGAATGATATGATTTTTATTCATATATAAAGCGAGGAGGATCTCGAGTGTATACTAAAAATAGAATTCTGCGCTACTTGCAGAAGATAATTAAAAATAGTGCGTGTATAGAGAAGCTTTTTCATCGCCCCGGCAGTACTCGGTTATTCATCATTATCAGATGCTAACTATATTCTTATAAAAGCGGCGCCTCTGCCTAACTGAGCGCAAAAAAGTCTGCCGCTTTGTCTCCAAGCACTTTTATATATACGCGCGCAGATGTCTCTCCGAAAACATCTGCATATATATTGTATACGTTTCCTCGTATTAATATATATTTATATTAAATGCGTTAATCGCGTGAAAAAGGAGGACGATCGCCAGAAAGTTAATTTTCCTCGAGTGTGTATAATATATAAATAAACTTTACGGAGACAAAAGATCCACCACGTCAGCGGTATGCGAGAGTAGCACCAATATAGTCATAAAACAAAACAGTTATGGACTGGCCTTTCTCCCACCGCTTGAACTTTCCAGCTTCCTGGCTAACGACGATAGATGGCGCAAAGGCACTCTATTGTTTCCCTCATCGTAATCTGCGCGCAGAATGTATATATAGAGGTGTGCCACCTATGCGAAAGTAGCTTATGTTAGAACTACTTGGGCCTCTCATGCTATAACTGCCTTTAGTATACTTTTTAAGTTTTCCCATAAAATTGATAAATTGTACTGTAAACTCTTTACGATATTCCACTGAAAAATCGGTATAAACATCAAATTGACGCATAGTATATAAGTATACGATTGCAACGTCGAGAATATCAATCGATCGAAGGCCAAATCGAAGAGGAAGCAACTCCCCTGAGACTTCACTGCACCAAACTCGCTCTCGATCGAATTACCGAGAGTCGACCAATTAACCCGCTAACAAGACGTATACTCGGATGCGACATTTTTTTTCTTCATCTCACAGAGACCACCGCGACTGGGTTTTTCGCGTATATCGGTTACTTAATTTGCGAAACTCTTGTAATGGCTCAATGCTTAGTATAGAAAAACGCGTATGGAATGTCGTCCATCACGAAAACGTTCGTTTATAATTATAAATCTAATTAACCCGTTAAAATCTCGCGCAAGCTTTCATCGTCAGCACTTGCCCAACCCCGACAATAAACGCGAGCTATGGTATGAATATAGTCGCCTTATTAAATCGAGCGCCGCAGCGTAAATCACTCCGGCCGCGATATTTATTGACACTCGACTTTGCATTTCCGCCGACGCGCGAGTCGTGCAACGAGTATAAGTATACGCGGTAGCTGTCCATCCAGTTGGTATACGTGTGCGCGTTTCTTTTTTTTTTTACAGCCGAGAGCTCGAAAACATTTTAATTGACTCTTTATGATAATGTGGCGCTATGAAAATCGTCGACGCTCGAGTTTTATTTAGCTCCGCGTGCGAGGAATTGCGCAACGAGAGAACACTTTTTTTCTTTTCTTTTTTACTTCATCGGTCGGTCGTTGGGCAAGATTGATTTAAATTTCGTGGACTGTGATAAGGAGAATAGAAGGAAGTTATTTATAGAGCCGAGCTTTGGTCCGGTGAGAATAAAGACTGGAATCAATTTTATACTTATTATTCTGTGCGTGTGATGTGTGTTAAAAAAAAAAAGAACGATAACCTCTGGATAAAAAGGTTCTTCTCTCGCTATAATAATATACGCGGAAGAGTGTGTATATAGTATCCGTATAACACAATAACACTAAATCAAGAAGTAAATCCGTCAAAAACAAACTCGTAGTCCCTAGGCAAACATTCCCATAAGCAGCGAATAATCCCCTCGTAAATCAGCGCATCGAGCGACGACTCGAGAGAAGCTTTAAAAAGAAATAAATGAAGAGAAAACGCCGTGAGGTACATACCTGCCCTTGCGCTCATAATTGAAAGCGCCAACGTAACGTTTCGCAATGCATCGAGTCTCTGTGTGTGTGTGTGTGTACGCCGGTGAAATTAGCTTATAATCGGCTGCCACGAGGGAAAAAGACAGTATATACATGCGGAGGCAACATCACGACTCTCTACTCTCGTAAATTTACGGTCGCAATCCTAGCCGCAGGGCTAAATAGAGAAGTGAACGCGAGTGTCAAGGGCCGGTTATATATGCGTATAAGTGAGATCGAGCTGCTTTTCACGGATTACTGTGATCGAGGAAACCGAGATGTATAGGAGGATATTTGTTCGATATGTCTTTTTTTTCGATTCTCGGTATAACAACCTTGATGTACTAAAGCGACGAAAATATTTTGACAACTGCTGTCGGACTGTCATACTCCACTCGATATGTACTCGAATATTATTTAAACAAACATCTCGCGAGTCAAGCATCATCTCTCAAGTGCACTATATATGCAGAAAAATTTTCCCACAAGACACGCATACACACAGCATAAAGAAGCGAGAAAGAGAGAAAGACGCAACGAGCCGGAACACGAACGATTCTAACAAAACGAGTATATAGACGACGAAGACGAGGCTCCGAAAATGCGCGCGTGGCGACAAAAAGAATCAACGGCGAAAGAGAGGCGAGAACTTCCGCGTGCCAAGTGACGACGAGCCCGTGATGCTCGTGCGATTTTGTCTAACGAGATGGAAAGTTTCGGTTAGCTCAGAATAGACTAGATACTTTGTTTAATAACTATATGTGTATGCACGAGTATACAATAGGTATATATACGTGGGACAAAAGAGACGAATACCTTGGCGTGTAAACGGTTGAAAAAACAAAGCGTCTTTTTTTTCACCGACGGCTCACACGTTATATCCGTTCGATCGTTCTCGCTTTATATAAAAAGAGGCTCTCCCATTGCTGATGTGTTGTGTATAACGGCGCCACATCGTCACGCACGCATGCACACAGAGAGCAGACTTTTCGATGCTATATACATGTATTAGAGGCGCCACTATGATGCCTTTGCGTGTATACGTGTCTCTGTCGGCGCTTATTCTGTGTGTCTTTGTCTCGCTCCTTTGTGGCGGCGATGAGCTCGCGATTTTCGATCTACTGCTACTGTGAGGAAATTTGAAATTATTTTTTTTAAATTACAGTATATAAGAGACTCTAAAGTAATCATTGCAATTTTCGCGCTTCACTTTACGACCTGTGCGCATCTCGTGTCAGGTGTAATAAAAACACAAAATGCATAATGCAACAATTTAAACTTCGCGCGCGCGCGCGCCGAGTGATTCACCGCTGATTCACCGCGATTTTTAAAATGCACACAACGCTCGCGCTCAGACAGGTCACGACGAGTAAGTAGTAGTATTATACTGTATTGTATTATCGCATCCGATAACACACACACACACGTCTCCTTGTATATCGACTTTCATCATCACCGCGAATAATAAACTTCGTTAAATATATGTCGTTGACTTTTTTTTTCGTGCACATATAGACGAAAAGAGGAAACAAAGCAAGAGGAGAGATGGACGTGCGAGAATGGAAGAACGGACGAGAGCGAACCACTTGATGTTTCCGGCCGACGAAGGCTACGTTTTCGACCTGTACTTAGCGCCGCTTTGCGAGTAAGAGAGAGAGATCGGCTTCCGGTCGCGCCGGCGTCTAAGTGCGCCGACTTGTATTTTAAGCAGCCTTTTGCGCGCTGGAAGGGGATTTTGCGAGAATTGCTTTTAATTGAAGGCTGTCTACTGCTACGTTCTCTCTCTCTCTCTGTCTCCTTATTCCGGTGGCGAACTTTTTTCTTTTGCGTATTGCACGAATTATTATAAAAATGAAGGATAATATATTTCTTTCGAGATTTGCGGTCGCCTAGAGCCATTTGCGTACATATACAAGCTTCTTACGCAATTTTACAATCGGCGGCTGCACACGACTCTAACGGTCGACTCCGCAGCTGCTTTCTCTCTCTACGGCGTGTATTTTTTTTTCTAGCTAATGCAACCGGTCATTTCCTCGCTCGCTGTGAAAAGAAAAAACAACGACGAGAAAGCGCCGAAGTTAAATCCGTGAAGTACAGAGCGAAATAAAACAAGCCGTCAAACACAGTCGAGGAGGCGTTGCGCGGAGGCATAAGGAAGTTCGATTTTTTTTCTTTCGTCAAAATTCCAGCGTGTCTACATATTTGAAAAAGGAATATATCGCTAATATACGTATATATAAGAAACAAAGTTAAAGCAAACCCCTTTTATATCGTCAGAAATAAAATAAACGATCGCGTCGGGCAAAAGGAGCCGCAATAATAATCGAAAGCCCTCTCTTGCATTAACCCGCCGAGGCGCCAGCTCGAGCCAATAAATATAGCGAGTTGGACCGGTCGCCGCGGCGACTTGGCGCTATACTTACAAGGAAAATCGCCGCTGGTATATATATATAGGAGATAGGCAAATAAGAAAGTTCAAAGGAGAGATCGGCCAATTACGATCGCTGTTAAAAGCTGGCGCGAACAACGCGATTAATCGTCGTCGCTGTGTCCGTTAAATGGGTCGACGGACGAGAATTTTGTTTATAAATAAAAAGATTGTTTCTCTTGTTGTGCGTCTGTGTGTGTCTATTAGGTGCGAGCTTTACGAGGCTGGAATCGTATAATCGACTTAGATTGTTGTTTATGGGCTATGGTAGAGGCGTGGAGAATTGGATTGTAGATGTCGACTTTCGTTTTTTGGATTGATTTATGGTTAAATAATAAACAATGGAAAAACAGAAACAAATAGACTCTTATCGAACAAAGCGGCTGGAAATCGGCACTCTTAACTAAACAAAGTTCAAGAAGCCACCTCTCACACCACTATACATATATTATGCACTCTATACATATATATATTATAAAGATAAGAGCATCACTCAAAACTCCCTTTCAATTACGCCGCGCTGCGCGATTTCAATATCCCAGCGACGCGAGAAGAGAGTAAATAGTCGAGATATACGTGTAGTGTGTTGGTGAAAGTTAAGGAGCAGAAGTGCAGTGGCACAAAGAGCCGATTGACGAGCACTTTTCTGATTCCGCGAACCGTATAGGGAGATAAGAGCGTTAGACTGCTAATGATGCACTCGCGGGATATTCTCTCTCTCTCTCTCTCTCTCTGTGCGGCCGATAAGGACTTCGATCGAAGCTCAAAGAATCGCTCGTTGCGAAATCCGAATTTTTCTATAATAAGTTATTATACAAGAGTCTAATGTAACTGGATTAAAATATGCTAAACTGTAAACGTATCCTTAAACAGTAGACTCGAGCAGTTATAGTATGAGCGGCTCAACTATAACAAGGCAATTTTGGCATAGGTAGAACACCGCTATATATGCAGAGTGTGCAGCTTAAAGTGACGAGGGAAATGGGAAAGTGTCTATGCGCCATCTATCGCCACTAGCCAGAGACTAATCGAAAGTTAGAGGGAATGGCCAGTCCAAAACAGTGTCTAGTTTTACACTACTAATACGACTAATTCCGCGTGTATTAATGCTCGCACACCGCTGGATCTTTTTTTCTCTCTGAAGAAAGAGGTCAGTACATATCTGAGGTGACGCCTGATTGAATGAGCGCTAAGTGAGACCGTTTCCGTAAAACGGCCTTTTATTCAATCCTATATTATACACATATGCTACAGCGTGCTGCCACAATTTCGCAACAACATATCTCTCTCTTTCTCTCTGCAATATATATATAGCGCCGTTTAATAACATCTTTCAAATTGATTACCCTCTACTGCCGTCCCTCGAAATCATCCCGACAGATCTGGCCCGCATAAATAAAGCGCGCAACTAGGTGCCTCTCTCGCGCGAAAATAAATTCCCGGCTTATATGCGCACTCATTAATTTGCTCCTCCCATACACCGCTGCATATTTTCGCGCGCACGTAACATTAAAGCTTGAGCCTATATCGAGACTAAATGCAACGTCTCCTCTCTTCCTCCCTGATATATACTATATATACACGTTCTCTCGTGCGAGTCCGGTGTATGTCGTATATACACACGTCACGAGTAGTGTGTAATTCGCGAACGACTGACCGGCGCCTCAGTCTTTTTTTTCAGCTTGTTTCCGTGTGGGTATAATTTTGTTGCACGAGCTTACGCAATGTATACTCGCGGTGATAATGAAAAAACGAGCTACTGATATTGGCATAGTTTTACCACCGGCCACACCTACGCGCTTCCAATTAAACCGATCGCCTATAAGCAGAAACACATGTTTCAAAACGAAAATCTCTGATCTGCATCGTGACACCCACAGATAAACAGCTCGTGAGAGAGAGAGAGATCGATCGATCGGCAAGTTAGCAGAGATATACGCGTGGAAAAAAAATCGACAAACAGCTGCTGCCGCGGCTGGCGTTTACAGACAGCGGTTGTATGGTGTGTAACGTAAATATTTAAATTGTGCAGGGCATGTATATACAGGATGGAAATATGGTGCGGGTTCTTCAACGGAGGGATGAGCGTCAGTTGGGGAATGACGAGAGACGGTTACGCGTTTCTCGGTATAGATATAATTATAAAAATTCTTACAAACAATTTCTTTTATTTCATCTCTGTATAATGTAGATCGAATAAGAATAATCAGAAAGAGGAACGATCAATTTAACGGATAACGAATATCAACGCGCGCATACTTTCAAAGCATCGAACACTTGAAAACGGAAAAAACCTGCCCGACCGGTATATACACTACACACATATACTCGATCCCAAAAGGAGCACATCGCGCATTGATCGCTGCAAAACCACAAGCCGGCGCTTCTAAAACGCACAGCAATTTCCCATCCGATTCATCAGCTGAATTTACGCGTCCGCAAGCTCCTCTCTTTCTCTGATGCGCAAATTGATCGATCTCTCTCTCTCTCTCCCCGCACGCGAGGGATTTTCTCTCTCTCATATATGCGTGTTGTATATAATACAAGCGGCGCCTATAAGCTCTTTCTTCTCGTTTTTCTTTATACTCAGCTCGGGAATTACGGCTGATCACTGATAGACCGGATTTTTGCTTCCGATCCGCGGTTAATACTTATAGGAGGGAAGGAAGTTCGATCGGAAATTAAAAAAAGGTATATGATGATCGGTAAGTCGATTATTGCTGTTATATATGCGCTTTGTTGAATAACATCGCGTAACAAAGACTGTAATATATAACTTTCACTGATATCGCGATATACTATAATGCCGCACATCATCATCGGACTGATACAATCGCTTATCGTCGACGTGGTGTTGTCTGCCGGCGGCTTATCGCGAAAAATTAATACGTATACACATATATATATATATGTATACATGGTATAGTCGTCGCGGTTATCGTTGTTACATTTACATCATTCGTGTCACACAAGAGACCGCGGTGACGTGTGTCTTTGTAAATCATCTTCCCATCTTGACTTGTCGCATTCCACAGACAATCAAGATTCCGAGGCGGCTCGATCTCAATCGAGGTCTTCGCTCTCTCTCGTGCGTTTAGTTTTTGCTTCTTTTCTATCAGACTCGATTTTTAATTAACAAACGAACCGTATTAGACTACAAGATGCATCTTTAAGGAAAAAAATCGGTTAAAAATACATCACTTTATATACTACCGCGCGCTTTTTAAAAAAGACCTCCTCGAGCCACTCGAAAAATCCTCGAAAACTCCTCTTTACAGCGGCTTCCTCCGCAGGCATATCAGCCACTTGGCTTCGACGACGAGTGCTTTAAGGCCTCGTTATTTTCGACGCGCGAGAAAGAGAAGGAAAGCAGGCAGCCACGTGCTCTCTCAAGCCGTAAACGTTACATTTGGCTATTATTAAACATTGTGTATAACGGACTTTGCTGCCTTGTATATATTATATGTATATAGGTATATAAGTGAGCCTTAATTCTCGAATATCTGCGTTTAGTGTGGCGGGAAATAGTATTATTGAAATTATCGGGTGATCGTTGATGCGTTCGTATGTGTGATATTGAAATATAGAGAAGATTTTTTTAGTGTATTTCGTGGAAAATAAAAACGTCGACAGCATACGGCGGACATAAAGTATATTACTCATTACGCCACACGTGTTCCCTATATACATACGCTCAGCGCGGGGCGCAGGTTTATATTATGACTCTGACGTGGTCTGCTCCCCATCTTTTTTTTCGAGAGTCTATAATATACGTGCGCGAGGGTCTTTTAACGTATATGACTAGAGCGATTTCGATGAATTTTCGACTCTTTATTTACGGCAGTCGGGTTTTCGGAATTCAATTTTTGGTCTAAAAATATATTGTCGATTAAACTGTTGTGAGAGATACATGAAAATCGACAGCGCTTTTGGCTGGATTGTTACGATTTATCGTTTTGACGAATATAGAAGTCTCGCCGGCCTAAAATAAAACTCGAAGAATTGCAAGACGAGTGCAGATATTATACATACCGAGAAACAATCCTGCGTCATCAGCGACGCTGATGCGGTATATAAAACACGGTCCAATCGGTTTTTTTTTCTTCTTAACTGGTTATGGACATACCGGTGATCGTTTCTCAAAATCCTCGTATATATTTATTTGCCCTAAGCTATACACGAACGATAATTCATTTGACAACGATAATAATAATACTAATAATAATTACAAATATAGCTCGGAAACGCGCCAAACATTCAAACACAACGAAATAACGCGCCATTCCTCGGTAGTTCGCCAGAGCCGCAGATGCTCCGAAATTTCTCCTCTATACACGCTCCGTCGAAAACGACTGCAAACAAGAGAAAACACAGCTGTATCTCACATATATATATAATACAGCAGCAAGTCCAATTATTGGCAAGCGCACTTGTTCGCCCCTTTTCACTCTATACCATTATATCCTCTCTTTGTTACAACGAGAGAGAGACTCTCTTTCTCGAGCTATAGACACACGAACAAAAAGTCCCTTCGACAAAAGAACGAGAGTTACAACTCGCGACAATTAGCTGCTTCTGCCTCAACATATACACATATAACGAGGTGCGCGTTTTTCGACGGCGTAAATCATTCATCGCTCCGGATTTACGGTCGGCCGGATCTTGATCCGAATTCAATTTTCGCGCGCGAAAATGGGACCTGTCGCTTATACGGACTATGTGTAATATAACGTGTGGGATGCTTTTATGAGCTTTTCGTCGCTATATAGGGCTTACGGGGAATTCTCTGAAATTTATGGGACACGTGTGTGTAACGTCGATGAAAGTTTGGACAGTGCGGACAGATATGAGAGATGGTAAATTGTTGTTTTAAATCGAAAAAAATGCTTTATCGATTATTCGATCCGTTTTCGGTGTTGTTTGCGAATGCATTAATATGCATTTTCATATACTTGAGCGAAATGCGCGGACTTTGACACTGCGCGTTGAGATAAGACTTTATCTTGAATAAGCATTGAAATGTGTATACATACTTAAATAACTATTCAACACAATTATAAAGAACGTGTTTTGCAGATATTCCTGTTTCGAGAAAACAAAGTGAAACTCGTTGTTAAAAAAAAAATTATAGTAGAAGATAATTGCTGGTAACATAAAAGACAACGCAATCATTGTCATTCCATGGTCTCATACGAACCCTTAAAAAAACAATTTTCCCAGCATCAGGCATATATAGGTATAAGCTCATTACTCGGGCGCCTCATCATCGACCGGACTCAATCAGCCACGAAACCTCACAGAAAAAAAATCTCCCCAAGAAAATTGCTAACAATGTACTCGTCAATTACGTTCGCCTAGTCAAATAATAAAAACGCCTCCCCCTCATCCTTATCACCCCCCGATCGTATTATCCGCTCTCGCATATCTACGTTGGAATCGTATCTCTGCGAGGAAATAATAATAACAGTATATATTATAACGCATGATGTGAATGTAATAGTTACCGGCGACATCGTCGTTGTCGGCATTCGACGTCCTCTCCTCAGTGTCGGCCGGCACCTCATAGTCGCCACCGCCGCCGCCGCCAGTGAGGTCGAAGTCAATCGAGGGGGCAGCCGCCGCGACGGCAGCAGCAGCAGCAGCAGCGGCCGACGTCGCGACGCACAGCGTCGTCAGCGTCGCCAATGCGATCAGCTCCCGTGGCACCATATCGCTCTACTTTTTCTCTCTCTCTCTCTCTTTTATACGGCGCCGAAACTCGACGGAGTATGTGTGTGTGTGTATTGCGCTCTAGCGACTTGTTTACCCGACGACGATACTTGCCACTCGATGCATATAAACTCTTTTAACGTCTTTCTTGCTGCTCAGAAGGGATTGAGTGGCTTTTTCTGATGTCGTCGCGCGTGCACTTTGTATAAGTCGATCGCCGCCGATGCTTCTTATGTGTATATACAGTTTCGCACACCGATCTATGCACTGAGATATACCGATCTTGTGTGCACACAAACGATCTCCTCACTGACGTTCGGTTTTTGTAACTCGAGTGTATGAAAAAAGTGCCGATTTCCGGAAAAATCGGCAACCGATCTTCACTCCAAAACTATTCGCACTCGATACGAAAGTCACCGCTTACTTCTACCGCTTTCACAGTGTACGTATATAATATTCAAACGATCCAACTAATGGAGAACCGGCGGGCGCGTTATTGTAACACGATCATCAGCAACAAGCACACGACCGGCTCGACGGAGCGCTCACGGGCGACTGGCTGTGTATTCGGACTGTCGGCCTCTTGAAAAAGCATAGCCGTGGCTCTCACTCCATCCAACAGCAGCAGCGCAGAAGGGAGAGAGAGAGAGAGACGATGCGGCGGCTGCCGATAGTTTTGAAACCGGCGGCGCTTGGCGTGCAGTAGCGCGCGAGTGCAGTGCGCTCACTCTCTCGAGGGGGGAGAGGGAGAGTGAGACAGGGGGAATGAGAAAGAAGCGCGGGTGGGGCGAGCACGTGGAACGAGAGTAGGGGAAAAGGCGCACTGGCGCCTCAGCCGCGAGACGCCGCCGGACTGCCTGCAGCTCGACGACGGCCAGGCGCGCACGTGTGACGTGTTGCGAGCGTGCCAGCTATATATGAAGAGACGGAGAGGGTGGAACGGATGTCCTCGGCGAGCTTTGAACGCTCTGTGTGTGTGTGGATGGATTTTTAGAGATGGGAATTTTTGCTCGCTTCACAGATTTTTCGAGTGTGTTGTCGAATAATTATTTATATGCTAGTTGTGTATGTATGTGTATACTGAAAGATCGGCTTTTAACGGTTTGATTGATCGATGGTGAGATTGTAATGAGTGTTGGTGTAGAAAAAGTAATTGCACGTTTTGAGATAGCTTCGCCGGGAGAGAGATAAGGAAACTGAGAAGAACAAACGAAGAAGACAAATGATTCAATATAATTTCTTTATCATAGAGATGAGAGAAAGATTGATGATTGACCGATGCGTGTGTGTGTGTGTGTGTGTGCATCTGCCTCTTATAATGTCATCATTATAAGCCGTGACTGTGTACAACGTACAGTGTACATAATGAATATATTCCAGTCATTAGCATATTTTATAGATTTTTTTAAAACTCTATACCGACAGCATACACTGAATATTCGGTATCACTAATGGAACTATATAGAAGAAAACTTTTCAATTTACAGAACTCGTAATATAAACGATTAATCAGTTGCAATAAACAGAAAAGAGAGATGAGCGATCGAGAGAGAAAAAAAAACAAGACGCCCAGACTGCAGCAGTAGCCCGTCTTGCAGACAAATAAAGACGGCAAATACACGCCAGTCCGTAAACAGAGCCACAACGAGAGAGCAAATTCGTGAAGCATATATATACCGCACAGACTATATGCCCTCACACACCACTGCATCAGCGAAGAAAGAAAGAGTGCGAACCGGTCGCTGATGCAGCGCGCGGAAGCCGAGAGATGCACTATATAGTCGACAATGCAGACACACACTCGGCGCTTCTCCTCTTTTTTCCTTTCTTTCTCGGCATATTTCTCTCCATTTTTTTCTCGACTCTACTGCTGCGTCGCGCCTGCTTATTCATCTCTCGCTCTATTTTCGTCATTTTTCTCTCTCTCTCTTTTTCCGCCTGTCTTTTTTAATTGCACCTATACGTAACACAGGCTGAGAGTCGAAGACTAGGCATACGCAGATATGATGATTGTATATTTAATAAGCGCGCTTTTATTTAAATAAATTAGCGTTTAAACGAGAGAAGCCCGACGCGACGGACGTCACGTTAATAGGCGTCTATTAATTAAATTTACATAGATCTCGAGGATGAGATTGAAGATATGCTGATTGCTGCAGGCTTTGCGTGCTGGTGGAAAATCACAAATAGACATGCACACTTCATTTTCATAAGTATACTTATTTATAGATGTTCGAAAAGTGCAACTCATTTGCTCACTATAAAGCTGTGACTTTACCGTACAAAAGATATGTATTCGTTTCAAAATTTCTGCCGCACTCACAATGACCCTCTCACAATATAACAGCAAACAAACAAAAATATTCGCACAACAAAATAACCCTCTCCTCCATTATCCTCTCTCAAACATATACATAATACACAGAACGCGGCTCCCTTCGTCCTCGATCATTTTTATTTGTCCCGAAGCGACCGCCGCTCGGTCTGGCTCTCTCCACCTCCTCTCATCGAGACGCGACGACGACTCTTCTTCTCATTCCTTCTCTTATACTATATATATATACACTCGCCTCTGTCTCGGCTTATCGTCGGCGGCGGATCGCGCGTGTGCACCTGGGGGCTCTTTATGTGCGCGCATTGGGGCTATTGAGACGTATAGGCAGAGGACCGAGTTGGAAAGAGACTCCACCGTCTGTTTATTCGTCTTTCGTCGACGAATTAGCGCCTCGATAAATATCGACAGGCCGCCGGGTTGCGCAAGTTTGTTGTATATATGAAGATATAGTGCCTCTGTACGATATTTTTCGCAAATTTTGTCATTTACGGAATGACGAGTAATCAGAGTCCGGCCTTGTTGTACACCCGAGCGTATCCTTTATTAGGACATTTCTCAACTGTCTGCGTGGACGGAAATTCGCTATTTTCCTATTCCCCTCAATCTCTCCTGACTCCACATACTCGCGCATCATCATTATACCGCGTAGTTTCTCGTTTTCGCTTTTGCGCGTATATGCGTATACTGTACTGCCACTTACTCACACTATTTTCCAAAAATAAAACGTATTTTCGAGTTATTTATAACAGTCGACTCGCGCTAATTACACCGCAGCTGTTTGACGCCCATATCTCAAGAGAAAAACAAGCCCAAATCGTTATATAGCCCATAGGACATGATGTACAAAGCCGAAAATCACTACCGTAACGATATTATTTGTTCTAACCGGCCGTCGGAAAAAAAAACTTTTTAATCCCTTATTCCACACAGAGAGAGAATATATATATATAACGTGACTCTACAAAGAAGGACAGAAAAAAGCCTACGAATGGCTTCCAACTGCTGCTGCTGCTGCGAGGACTCGATCGCGAGCGCGTGTGTGCGTATAAGATGAGAAAAAGAAGCACAGGAAGTGAATGACTCGTAGAATGAGAATAATTCGTTCGAAAGAGATGAGGGAAGGGTATGCGGACGGCACATCATCCAAGGAGATAGACCGCAGCGCCGACATCCTGCGCGCGCGGGAGTCCCATTCTAAATTGGAGGATGAATAGAGGCTTTTTTCTTTTAATGAGCTTTGTGATGTGCGGGCATGTCCCGTGTGCTTTCAATATATTGGGAACGACTTTTTTCTGGTCTATTTAGATTGAAAACTGAATTTACTTTGCAAATAAATTATTATAATTAGCAAATATCAAAATATTGTAATATTTGATATTCGCAAGATTTTATATTTTACCTCCTAAAGGACTCAATATATGCAATATTCAGATGCAGAAATACCGACTCTTCTTCATCCAACGAAAAACAAAGTCACAGAGAGGACGACGACTATAGGTACACGCGGTAGGAGACCGCCGCGCGCTGCTCCGCACAAAGAGACGATGGTACACTGCAGAAAGAAGCGAAGAAAGGGAGAGAGTCTCTCCCGCACAAGAAGAAGAAGAAGAAGAACGAAGAGGTAGAAAGGTATACCCACAGGCACAGACAGGTACCGTCCATGTGCTCGGCTCGATTCTTATCTCGAGAATTCGGTCGCTCTCCCTGCGAACCGAGAGACCCTGCTCGGCTGATTGATTTTTTGCCGTCTCTTTTACTCGAGATACGATCTTACCTAGCGATTTTCCGGAAATGCGTGTGTCTCTCTCAAGGACGAGAAAGTATAGTTTCCGATGCGACGTCTGATGATTTTCTCTTCTCGATGACGACCTACCGGTTATCCGGATGCCACCGTAGGGTTGGGACTAAGTGAGGAACTGTGTTCGGACCTGCCACCTAATTTGGCACTTTAGATTAGGTTCCGAGTAAGGAAGGTCTCTTCGAGATTCCGGATGGCTTTTATACTGCACAGGAATTATTAGGAAGATTGTTGAGAAGATTCGTGAGGAATAATAAAAATCTTAAAAATAAATCACAATAAATTTTTCCTCGATCCTATTTGCTTATCATCGTCTTAAGTGATACGGTTCTCACGCTCTCGCCGAGATTTTCGGGCAATCGCGAAGCGCGAACGTTGTAATTGTGTGGAAGTATCAGTAGGTAGTGGGTGGAGAGAAATCTCGCGCGCGATGACATGATGTATCTATATATATATACACTGTTCCGGTATACTTAAATGCTGCGGCTTCGTTTTTCAATCTTGTTGGCTTCTTATTTTGCGGGCGTGTCGTCGCGCTGCTGCTCTTTTGTCTTTGCGATGTCAGATGTAATTTGTTTACGGCATCATCTTTGTGGCGCCTCTCGGCGGCTTACGAAATGTGTGATTGAGTTAATGGATTTATGGATTTTTCGAGAAATCGCGCTTGGGATGACATTTATAGTGGAGTTTATAATACGTGTAATTGAAACGAACGATTATAGTCATAATTTTTTTTTCTTGTTTACTTTTAGATGCCTTTTCGTGTAGGTATACAAGTTTAAGGTAAATACGAATGATATCTCTTGTAATAAACGTTGTTCTTGCAAATAAGCGCAATATTATCAGTTATTATACCTATCATGCAGAAAGTATATACATACTTGTAATCTGTTTACTGTTAATCTATAAGCACTCAACGAAACAATGCGTTCACTATCTTAACCATATAAATTTCACATCCAAAAAATAGTCAAAACCTTTCAAACTCCTTTCCAGCCTGAATCCCTATAGCAGCGTTATCACAAGGAATTTCCTATAATACAAAATCCACCTCCCATCGCTCAGTAACGATAATTCTCCAGCTGCCTTTCCAGTCTCCTTCGTTCATATCTCGAATTTAGCAGCTTCACAGAGTCCTTGCACTCGCTCGTTCATCGGGGATGATATTTTCAGCGTCGCGATCTTATCAGACGTATTATCGGACGACAAGCCGCCGACTAATGGTTGCCTCGATGCAGCACTTACGCATCGGTCCTCTGGCGCGTGTGTATATAATATGTGTACTCGGATACTTGCGGAGCTATGCACGCGATGGAATTTCTCGGGGTTTGATGGCTTTCGAATGTCGGTAAAGAGATAATTTCGGGTTTTTCGATTTTTCACTTCGAGGATAAACGTGTTTGGAATAAAATTATTCTTTTTCTTTTTTTAGGAATCTCAGTTGCCGCGTGGAATCGTGAATTATATATTGAGTTATATGTATGGCTTTTAAAGTCTTTCGTATTTTCTAGATCATTGTTACGATTAGTATATGCAACAGAAAAATTCCTTTCATACGACAAAATGCGAAGTTTATGCCCACTCGTCATTCAATCATAAAACATGTTATTAAATAGACATAAATTGAAAAATAAATTTGCACAGCACGCGCATAATTGCACACTTCGTTTAAATATATTTTCATATGATAAACTCTAAAAACAACATAATAACACATACACACACACATAGTTAACATCTCAATTATCGCGTCAAATCATCGCACGCGGCTTCGCAAGCGAATATAAATTTTTCTCGACACTACGCGTCAAGCGCAAATCACGCAGAGAACCCTAAATTAGCAAACAACGTAGCATTATACCCATATTAATTATTGCATCTGCATCAATAAGTCCAACGCCGTCTTTCTTTCCAGCTCCGATCTGTGCACTGCATAATACACTGGTATATCTAATCGTAAATTTTCCAGCAATGTGCAATTTGGACCCTACATACACATACATATCTTCGAGAGCCGCAGCATAAACCAAATTACCCGATAACTCAGACGCGTATATATTCCTCCCCTCCATTAAATCCCTATAAATCCAAAGAAACGTTGTAATAAACCGCAGAGTATAGAAGTCGCAGCATATACACGCGAGTTTAATTAAAGCGAATCACGTGAAAGGGCCACCGGAGCAGCCAACTATACTACCTTATATTCCCATCGAAGCAGATATCGAGTAGTCATGTACGATCACGCTCGCGCACCGCTTCATTCGCACTCGTTAATTTCATCTGTCTTTCTGACCGGCTCGTTAGGCTATAACGCCTCTCTCTCTCCCTCATATAATCGATCCAGTTTCGCCTCGAGAGGAAAAAAAGTATGCAATGTGCTGCCTACGCGTAAAGCTTGACATTGTACACGCCGAGAGAGGAGTAGCGCCTTGTAACGCCCCTGCGTATAGTTGTAATTCTCTTTGGCTTCCGATATGAGCTTCTATATACACTCCTTTGAATTCTTTTTTTTTTCAAAAACAAGCTATATTTGCTTGTTTTACGCCGATTTCGCGTATAGCGAACATTGCGAAAGCTCGCACTGCATGCAGGATTTCGAAAGCGCGCGCACGCGTCGTTGCGCTGGGACATTCATCAGGAATGATTTAGTTGCTGCGAGCAAAGAGAGAGAGAGAAAGAGCGTATTTGCAGTTTCTCGCTGAATTGAGGGACTGGTTCTCGAGCACGCTTTAATGATTTTACACGGCGTACACACATCCGCTTCTGGGATATTCCTATTGGTATTATTCGAAAACTAGTTGATTCAAAACAAAAAACCGGCAAGAACACAGTTGGAAATAAATTTTCATAAATTATTAATCGCAGAGAGAGACACGGAGCTTGCCGTCGTGTACATTGCTTGAAAAGGAAAAAAAAGGATTTTCTTATGCTGGTTATTCGTGTATAAAGAAAATATTGCTTATTCGTGTATAGCGTGACACGCCGATCGAGGCAGTATTTAAAAATAGAAGCTCCGGCGTCGCGTGTGTATTTATATATAGGTATAAAGATATCTCACTGAACATTATTGACACTTTGGAAAAGTGCACGACGTCAAGCGCCGGAGCAGAGTTAATTGGCAGTTTAGCAGAAAGTCAGCTTGTAAAAATGGCTCGAGTTACAATCTCGATGAAAAGTATCTCTCGCTCGATTGCTCCCGTTCGCGCCAAAGTAAATAAATCGCGCACGAATTTCCTTTCCGCGACTTCTCAAGGCGGTCATATAAATATATATATTGCCATGCATCGCGCGGCTCTCGTGCCGCGGGTATTATGTGTAGTGAGAGGCACGATATGACGTTAAGAGGACGTAAATCAATTCTAATTGAAAGCTGCGGGTGTGTCATTATTTTGAAATGATCATATTGTTCTACATATTAAATTGCATCGATTTTTCCCTTTGCAAATGTATACTGTATTTTTTTATAGAATCTTTGGACTCGTGTGTGGATACTTCATTTTATAAAACTGCTACAGCTGGGAATGTTTAACGTTTGTATTGTTCTCTCCTGGATAATATTAGTGAAACAATCGTGTGTGATCTATATATGTTTGTTGAAATAGGCTTTTGTGTGCGATTCTTATAATATATACTTCGATATTAATAAAGGTATTCGTATACATAACTCCTTGACACAGAATTTTAACGATAATTAACGCTAATGTAGTAATTCTAAAGTGTAGACGATCATAACTGGATGAAACTTGATTCGCTTGTCAAACGTTCAATGGCATGAAACGAATCTCGATTAATACATCCCACGAATAATTTATTAAAAAATTAGAAGAGTTTCAATCCTGTAGACCAGAATAATAGAATCATAAATTTCACTGACCGCATCGCGACGTTCAGCAGCCAAACTATACCCGAAACAGCCTTCATTTTTCCGCACACCACCTATACACACACACACACACACATACAAGCGCTCACTTTTGGCCGACTCTTCGCCGGCGCATAAACAAACGAATCAGTGGCGCCGCCGCAGCTGAAATATCCTTTGTGCTCACTTTTCTCCCTCTCAATATCCCCTCACGTATACTTACACACACACAGTTGCAACTCGTGTCGGGGGGAAATTGGCACGCGATAAGGCTGGCCTCCCACGCGCGCATACCTCGCTATTTATTGTGTGCCGCCGACACACAGCGCGTTTTTAGTATTCCTTACCGATGAGGGAGAGAGAGAGAGAGGGAGTATAAGCGCCAGGCGTCCGGGCGTCGTCGTCGACGACGTCGACGACGTCGTGAGGACGACCGACGGACCGGCTCCATGCAGGAAACGCAGCCGGCGACGACGGGCCGCGACCGCGCGGCGCAAACATGAGCATTACGTGTCGCGGGCTGGCTGTCTTTCTATCTATATACTATATACTGCGGGATTTCGCTGCCTTAATCAAATGCCGGCCTTACACGCTGATGTTTGCGCGAACTCTTTCTCCCTGATGATGGGGTTGTTATTGTGCAAGGCTTCTGAGCGGGGGAATGAAGATGTGATGGCTTGTGTTTTGTGTGTATACGCTGTGTAGGGAATGTAATTGTATGATTTGTATGCTTGTTTTGAAGGAGTGCTTTGTGTATACGATAATTCGATTCGTTTTGTATATAACGTCTTCAATTTTTGATCTTAAAAATAAGTATTTTCACCTCGATATAATTGATGCATTCATGTTTAGAAACATCACTACTTCGAGCGATCATATCGCAAGACGCGCGACACGCATCGCTTCTTTATATTTCAACTCGATGGCGCTTGTCTCTCGAAGCCTGATCCGTATACGTATGAGGTGTTTCGCGATAGATACTGCACGTGCTTGCCGTATAGAATTCAGATTATATTCTTGTTTCGCGATTCTCGACGTGAGCGACGATCGGAATGAGAAATGTAGTATGAGGAGGAACACATTTTTTAAGTGTCGAGAATAGCTGTGGAATACTGATCGTATTTTTGCAGGAAATAGTGATACATATAAGTACGAGAATTACGCTATCTATTTCACTTACCTAACAAGACGATTTTTCCCATTGACACCCTGGACACATCGCTGTACTTCGAAGTCGATCTCAAAAATCCTGCAACCGGTCGCCGTAGGGGCCGATTATCCGAGGCAAGCCGCCGCTGGCGTTCAGGAATCTGCGACAAGCGTGAAAAACGAGGTGTGAGAATTGTTGTGTTTTTATTTTTCAACTCGCCGTTTATACGCCTGCTTTGTCATCTCGTTTGTGTGATGAATTAGGTGGCGCTGACTTTTTGACGGCGAGTCTCAAAAATAAATCGCGAACGTATATTTTTGTAATTATATTTAAAGATTCAAGTATTCTTTGATTTATTTTTCCACTTTTAAAATATATAGCCCCGATGTCTTTTTATCACAGAAAATTCTTAAATTCAATTTAAGAAACATATTTGATTAATGCAATAAAATTCGCTCCTCGCTTCAATTAGCCATACGTGTGGTCGGTCACAGGCTTATCTCGACTATATACCTCAGCCCGGAATGACCAAAGCCTCCCAAAACCCGAAACAAAAAGTCGTTATCAGCCAAAATAAAAAAGGAGTAAATACCGCGAGACGCACTTAAGGGAAATCTCGCTGCACTTTTATCGCTACCTAAATTCACGTTATCCCCTTCTCGACTCAATACACACGGCCGCAACAAGAAGAGACGAAGGTTATCTCCTCTCGAACATTCGCTCGCTCTGATGTTCATAAAACCAACATTTATATGCACACGAATGAGTCGAGGATCGAATGCAGAAATCGCAAGTCGATTCGCCGAATCGTTGCGGGTGATGCTGCCTTCGTGTGTCTCGCCTACGAGACTGTCTTCTTCGTGGAAAGATAAAATACTATTTAAACGTATGTACGTAAGTGTATCGAGTGTGTGGCTGATAAGTAAAGCACGAGAGACATTGCGTGAACTACGACTGTTTTTAAAACAATTTCAACAGATTTTTAAAAAAGAAAATCGCATTTGGATTTCACGACGCAGATTATATATAATTACAATATTTTTATTAATGAAATGTAAATATACGAAAAAGGGCAGCTCGTTAGAGCCTTCAGACGCTCGTATATAACGCAGCCGAAAACGTATCAGAGGCCAGCGTGCGCGCAGATTAAAAATTTAAAAAAAAAAAAAAAATCGTCTGACAAACCCGCCAGGAGAGATAACTGGCGAGCCATTAAAGACAAATAAACGTCCATCGGTTAGAAGAATGAAAGCCAGGAGAGATCGTAAAAACGCTGGGCCGCCGATCGGAGAGTCGCGGGATGATGAGAACCTAAAAAGGAGCTAAAAAAAGAGGTCGCGGCCGAAAATCCGCAGAAGAAAAAGAACCATATAGACAGAGAATGAGACGTAAGGCGATCCACAAAAAACAATCGCGCGCGCCAAAAAAGACCAACGAACAAGAGAACAAAGAGGAGAACCGAAGAAGAGAGAGAGAGAAGACGTCTCTCGGAAGCACAGAGCAGAAACGCGGGAGGCGAAAAATGCGAAAGGAAGGCCCTTCCCTCTCTCTCGAGAGAGAAAGAGAGATAGTCCCACGAGAGACATATTCTCGAACTCGAAAAGCCACTTAGCGATGCTGGGCCTTATAGTCCAAGATTAGAGGGCAGGAGCATTGAAAAAGGAATATTATAAGCGCATCAAGGTCCCGAAGGCTATCGCGCTGCTGATAAGAAGGCGCTGGTATATACACGAGGATGGCTTTTAGCGCGTCGCGACAGTTGTCTGGCTGTGCAGGAGTCGCACTGCCGAGACGACGCGCCGCCAAGCCAAGACATGCCGCCGCCGACGACGGTTCCAGCTTGATATTTAAGGTTGTGGCGGTGGTGGCTGTATCGGAAAGAATATGAGGATTGCCCGGGATAACGCGGTCAGCTAGATGTGTAAACACGGGGCTGGGAAATTGGCTGTAGGGGTATGGTGGAATGTTTTTCTGGATTATACCGTTTTATGCAAGTGACTATTATTATATTGAAACTGACGAATTGTTATATAAAATTATTTTTGTCTATGATGGAACTGCAGGTTATCGTCGGCGTAAGTGTGAGTATTATTTTTCGATACAGTGTATGTATAACCGATCAAACATCGAATAGTATAAACAATATTTACCGAACCGATAAATCAGCTCTATCGCGAAAGACCAACAAGGAAATTCATCGACGGCGGATAACCCAAAGCGTCGCAGACAGCAATAATATTGAATCGAAATGACTATGTACGTGAAATACTCTGCGCAGCTAAAACAGAAAAAAAAACGCAGATATAGATACATACTGCAAGGGACAGAGGGAGAATTGATTTCTTGGCACACGCTATCGGCTGGAAGATATAGCACAGTATATATACGAAGGGGGCTGCTATCGAGGCGCCTCTAAACAAATATGAGCTACTTTGGGCTGAAATTTGTTTGCTCACCCGCGCGTCGTCGCGCCAACCGGCGCCTGTGCTATCTCTTGTGCGTTTAAACCGATTTCGGGTTTATGGAGCTTTTTTCTTCTCTGGTAGGTATGTGAGCACGAGTATAAACACCAGAGTCGCGCCGCGTGTTTATTGGTATATTTACTTTTTGTCGGAGCAGATGTACGGCGAGACGGCTGCGCTGTAGGCGGTCTTTTTGTAGTTTGAAGTTTTTCGAGGATTAAGATTAAGGGAATTTTATTCTTAACCCTCGATGCGGAGCTGTTTGATAAGAATGCTTTATGATATTATACAGGGAGGCGGTAAATAATCGACATCTGTTTGGCAGATGCAATGTTTATGTAGCAGTATTTTTAGTAGAAATTGTACGTATATATCTAATTATATTCTTCATTGGTGAATAAATCATACATCATTGGATGACTTGAGAAAGAATTTTTTAGTAAAACTACAATGTATTTTACTATTCTTTATTATTTACGACCAACGACTATTCATTAACACCTTCATTACAAAAATAATAGCGCGTATAACGAGCCATTTGGCGCTCCAAATTCGTTAGTGTGACAATGAGCGGGAGTGCCCTGCCGTGAAATTCAATTTGGACCTTGGCCCTCTTCCGCGAGGCTCCGTCAGATCTTGAACTTGATCGTAGGGGCTGAGTCTTCTGGAACTCATTAGTGTTGATTCCGTTTTAAAAAATTCATTTTTTACGAGCTTATTTGACATCGTGGATGGCGATCAGCACGGCAGCCAGAGACCATGATGATCTTACAATCTAAAATAGTTTTAATCTAAATTGTCGATTGATCAACTGAAAATACACGAGATCTGATGTAGAGACTTTCCCGCACCTGTATGAGATTCTCATTCGAATAAGTCATGTTGATCCAACCCAGGGTATCAGGTCTTTGACACCTTGGTATGATCATCAGCAGGATCTTTCGAGCCTCCGAGGGTAACGTGTACCACTGTATGAAGAAAGTCGCCAGTCGAATTTTGTCCGAGAAATGAATCACCATTTCGCCACCGTAGTTGATGTAAAACGTGTGTATAAAGAATACCGATGCTACAAAGCATATTCGAAGCAAGAGTCGAGGGTTAAAAAGATTGCTGTGAATCTGAAAATGAAACAAAACTTTAGCGGGTGATGATAATAGATATACGAATTTAGTAAGTTCTGCCATTGACTTACGTCGAATAGAATCATGGCAAAGGCACCGAGAAAGCAGACCTCTATTACGAAGTACGACGTACAGAATATATTTTTAATCGCGCGAACACCCCTGCGAAAATGCAAAAGAGTAATTACAACCTAAATAAATATATTATGTTTAAACGAGCATTAAATATATAATCACACTTAACTTGATCGCTTCCTTATGCTTGTTCACAATATTGAGTAGTTCCGATAAAATGTCGTGCTTATAAGACGCAAGGTTATTTCGAGGTATTACAAGTCTCGTGCTTGTTAAATTTTTCAACCTGTAACTGCATTAATACAGTTTTATTTACGTGATATTGATTCGATTACTCACGAATTCTTTGTCTTGCTGCATACTCACGCCACGATCGCATAAATTCCACAGAAGTGTTTGATGCTGTAGATGTACGTGGTGATGGATACTATGTAAGCCATACCACTGTAGAATGTGACAATTAGCATGTGTGCAAAAACCTGCAGATTACGTAGACGCTCGTCAATAATCCATCGCTTTGAGTAGTAAGGAAAAAAATTTGAAGCATCTTTTCCAGCAACTTCGCCCAAGATCACCGGGATGTTGGTCAGAATCATAAATACAAAATAACAGCTGATGGTACTTACTGCAAAATATTCTACAATTATCTGACAAAAAAATCGTCTAATTTTCAAATAAATAATCATATACCTGTGAATAAAGTCACTAGGGCTCGTCCTCGACGAGCAAAATTGAGAAATATCTCGCGTTCCTTAAAGTCTGTCAATTTCTGCCAATTTGCATCGATCTCATTGCACAGATTCCTCAGCTGCGTAACAACAAGCGTCGTTCGATTTTTAATGCAAAAATATTTAATTAAAAATTTAAAAGTACCTCATTCTCTCGTGCATACAACATGAGACACTGCGCAAAACCACCAAAAACCATCAGCGTTGCCACGATAGTTTCGAAAAAGATCACAATGTCCGTGCTCGTGTCGTCTCCCAATCCTTGAATCTATTTTAAAAAATGAGAAATAAATTTTATTAAACCGAGATCATTTTGCCATTACACATCACGCAAAGATATTTTTAAAACTCAAGGTTTTAGGCAAATAACACTTACCATGGGTATCATCAGCGATATTGACGTTATTGAAAAAATGGAACAGTTGAATCGTTTCGATAACTTTGATTGATATGGCCACAGACCATAATAATTCAACAAAATTTTGTTGCGAATTAGAAAAGGACTGTCGAATATTTTCGGTTCATGGGACATATCTATGCGAGTTACCGTCACTTTTGTAGTTTCATTTGACGCACTGATAGTTGACTGAAGTTTTGTCTTTGATCGATCTAGTTTTGGCTCGTCTAATTTATGCATAGCAAGACCGAACTTATTAGTGTTTCCCATTCACGGAATTAGCGCTTATTTTCTAGGAATCGATGCAGATGGGGAAATTCGTTAATAGGAAAAGAAGAACCAAGCGGGCGATTAAGAAAATAATGCGATGCACTTAAATATTTTGGATATAATGGCATAGGTCTTTCATTAATAAATCAATAAAAAAACCGTAGTTACACGCCAGCAATTCATAACAACCCAAACCGCATTTTCCAAATGATTCGTCACAACCCAAAACTAAATTCAATTATATACCCACCCCCGAAAAAAAACAATCCACCAACAGCCGGTATCTCCGGCACTTCCCTCCAGCCATTCAAAGCGCGCTGAACCATCGATTAAAGTCCGCTTCGACGCGCACATCACTTAAAAAATTCCGTCTCTACCCCCTGTAATTAAAGTAGAACTTCATCGCGGTCGCGCCGTCAAATGACGGCAAAAACGCCTTGGGCCGCGCCTAATTAGCGGAAAAAGAAGAGAGACTCGCGCGCCGCCATCGTCATCGTCATACAAAAACTTTGCCGCGAGACAACAAGCGTTAATTAAACGCCGCCTTTTCCGGCGCAAAGTACAAACGCAGAATGTCTCTCTAGCGAGAGACTTTTTCTCGCACGTGCGATTATTAGCTGCGAGCGATTTTTATCGGCTGCTACATATACACAGGTATAGTAGCATTTTTTGAGGAATTCGCGTTTATTAGAGCCAGCTTGCATTTTCTCTGGACGTTATTAGACTTATACTTGTATATATGACCGAACACACTCGCTCTGCACTCGGACTATTAAACGGAATTGCTCGAGTGCGTGCGGGAACTTTCATTTTTTACGCTGGACAGCTTGTGTATATACAGGTATATATACAGTCGTGTATGTATATATAGTTTATTAAGTGTAAGAGGAAAATCATGGCGCTGAGTGTAAGAGATTGCTGCGTGTCACGGTATCGCGGGACTTAATATTTAGTGCAGTGAAAATAGTCTGGCGCGATATTAATTATATGAATTTATTCGTTTGTGTTTGAACGACTAATTAAAAAGGCTCGATTTCTGCGATTTTTTTTTTACAGAACTGATGGTTATATGTGCGACAGGTTCTCGAAAAGACGGACGAAAAACCTGTTATCGTTATATTATGGTTTAAATTATTTTCTTTCGTGTGAATTTATTGTCATGGCGCGAGAGAGATAAGACCTTTATATACACGTGCCGATGCTTAAGTTATGAGAATTGATTTTTCAGTTGATCGATGAATATTCATAGAGGAAAAATACTGGTTTTCTATGTGTGCTAATTATAACGCTATGCTTAAATGACCATTATGAATTGCAGAGGTTTTATGTAAAAATATGAAAACCAATATATACTGCTGCAGGTCTCGCATATTGCATAATGTTGGAAATGCTTGTGTTTGCAAGATAAAATCAGATATGTGGCGAAAGAATAATATTTAATTTAAAGGATTGATTGCAGAAAAGCATGGCTTTTAATAAAAGCAATGATAACTAGTATAAATTACAAACCCAACCCACTCTTTTTGCGCTATATACTTATATAGATACTATTTATACATTCTAGCAATTTGCCAAAAATGCCGACTAAAACCGAAACAAGAAATATTAGCATACGTTTGAAAAAACGATAAGCGAGTATACCTATTCGACATAAAACTCTAGCAATTCTCACATATATGAAGAAAATACACATGTTTCACTGTGAACGCGCACGAAAACGTAATCCCCCAGAAAAGACGCGCATATAATAACGCGTGGCACAGAAGAGCCAATCATGTGTGCTTGTTATCCGCGTGGAATGCGATGAATTATGCTAATCGAATGCCGCGGCGAAAACAAGATCCGATTGACGAGTAAGATATATACAGAGGGACGCGATGTCCCGCTATATCCCAACATTAGCATGATATTACGCAAATCGCACGAGCTATGCCGATCGACACGGTCCTCTCTATATACCCGTGTATATACTTTATTGGCCTCTGTGTAGCCGATGGAATAGAATATATAAATATATGTACCTAAGGGCTGTGTTGCGAAAAGCAATTTTGCACTTGTATCTTGAGCGAATTGTGAAATGTGTGAAAGTAAAATAACAAGGAGAATATTTCTTTTGTTTTCTAAAGCTTATACATTTACTGTATTGCATGCAAAGCAATCGAAATATAAGAATAGGAATTTCGACAGAAAATATATGGGCAATAACTATATATTCTGAAATGAATATAAAATTAACAAGTGTCATAAGTAGCGTTTTTAAATTACAAAACAAACGATAATCGCGCGTGTAAATTAGAAAAATTATAAAGTAGGCAGTAAAATAAAAGTCGTGACATAATTCAGGAGGGCGAGATGTTATAAGTGAATCGAAAATAAAATGACGTCTTTAGTGTTGTTGTCGCTGATCCGAGAAAAATATTGTAATAATTTATGATTCCACGACTGACATTCGTCTTCCCGGGCGGCGCTCACGTCGTAAGCTCGTGAATTTCCGGGAATCTAAGACAAATCATTGTTTCCCCGCCACTTATACACGTCGCTGGTATAAAAAAGTTGTCTCACACTCACGTATTGGCCCTAGTTCAAATCTTGTTCTCCCCATTCTATTTTCACGATACAGCGCAGCGAAAACAACGTCGCGAATAGAATACTGACAGTGAATGGAAAGTAAAAGTTTAGCGCCAGCAGCAAGAGACGTGGGTTTAATTTTTTAATATTATAAATTACTGAAAAATAATAAATTATATTCATTGAAAATAGCATTAATAACAAAATACACTAACCTAGTGACAACGTAGCAAGCGGCAAACACAGATATGAGAGCGGCGATGGCCAGTACGAGAGCGGCTACATGAAGGCTCTGTATACCGTCAGATCCTTGAGCTCCTCCCGAAATCGGTGTCCTCAATGGTCTTCCATTGTACATGTGATTCCGGTAGTCCTGTTGTTCCGGCTCAAGCTCTTCGGAAGCGCTGTTTTCTGTATTCGATTTATTCGAAATATTTTCATTGCCCAATGGACGGTTGGTGCTGCTACTTGACTCGAAATCTTCATCCGCAGCGTTACAGTAGTCGTGGGTATCGCAGCAGGTTAAGCGCGGCCAAGCTACTGCTCGACCCAACTTTAGCAGGGTGTCCAGTGAGTTATTGGAGCTGTCTTCCGGATCGTCGTTCGAACGCCAGGACTTGGTCTCGCAAAGCAGTGGCGTTGCTCCCCTGAAAAATTCAATTTAGTTAATAATTATTAAAAAACAATATGTTTGCTTTCCAGTTCTTTCAGTAATTTATTTTATTTACGGTGAGTAATAGATATAGTATTTCACTTGATCGAACACGTATAATATAAACTGCAAGCAATAAAAAGTAAGTCGAAAAATATAGTGTCTTCCCACCGTATACACATACGCCTCGAGGTCTATCCACATCGATTATCAAAGCAAACTACAATCTCCATACGATAAACATTGAACCCAACGCTGCACAACAGTCTCTAATTGGGGGTATACGCGAAATTACGCGCGTCTCCGAAAGCCCATTATATATACACCCGAATGGATTTGCATATTTCGCTGCTACTATATATAAACCACGTTGCATTCAACTGGAACTCGTATTATACGCTACACATAAATAAAGAATAAATTGACGAGTTCGCGGTATATACAGATACAAATGTTATCGACGCTGTATATAACGAAGTCGCGCATAGAACAAAAAGGCGCGAAACGTTCGCGACAATCGAAAGAATAAGAAGACGAAGTATAAGATATACCGGGAAACGAAGTCCAAACGAAGAGACGCGGCGACGGTGAAATTAAAGCAGTGAGAAGTCGGTGAAGAGTATAACGAGCTTCGGAGACTGGAGTGTGACGTTGAAATAGGCCTGTCAATTGAGTGCAGTATTCGAGCGGACATTGACTGACATGTGAAAATTTTCTTTCGCGAGCTTTCATCAAAATGTCATCGTGTTATTTTAGACGAAAAGAAGACGAAGTATACACGATGTATAAGAAAAGTGTATCAAAGAGAAATATTTAAATTATCAACGACAGACTATATACCAGAGGGCAAAACGAATATAACAAAGTTACAAGCGAATATCAATTAAAAGCAATGATCTACAATAGAGCCGAGAGCGATTTCGCAGAACTTGTATTACGCGGAAAGGCTCCTGTCAAAGATTAATCGTATGCAGTAGTAGTCATTGCTCCCTATATATATATACTATATGCAACGCGACGAGTCTATCTCGAAAGCCGATGATAATAAAAGGCCAGATTCAACTCGATAAAGTTCACGACCTCTGCTTTATACTGCTATACTTAATAAACGATCGAAGCGTTAGGATAAATAAAGACAGCTCACTCCTTGTTATTGCGACCGGCGCACAACGACCCATCGCTCCCGCAAGTGAAAATTGCAATTGCGCAACCGATCGTATCTCTATTATATATTACTTATATAGCTTGAGGATATAACGAGAAGGATCCATTAACTTTTTTTCCTGTTCGATTTTCAGGAAGGGCATTGATACCGGTGATTTTCAATTACGCACTCGTAAAGATACCGATAAGAGTCCGACATAATTTTCAGCCAATTTAATTTTACGATGTTTTGCCGAGTCAGCTGTGCTGCAGCATCACACAGGAATCAAAGCAAGATTGCATCTGGAAAAAAATATGAATGTTATTATATCGATTTTCGAACGGCGTTCCGCCTTATTTGCATTTCATAACACACGCATTTACAGGATTTCGTATATAGTGTTATATATAGTATACCGAAAGACGGAGAAAATAATAAACGTGTTTTGGATGTAAAACGCTTTTTTTGAGCTGAACGCGAACGATACTCGCTTTTTGCGAAGGAAATTTATCGGACTGTTGACAAAAAGTGTGTTATTCTTGTATAGGTATATTAGCATCGGAAATGACATACGTTACGGCTAAAGCTTCTTTTTGTTTCGCTTAGAATTTATCGCGATTCGGGGGCTATTTTCGCTTTTTTGTTTTTCTCTCGATTAGATCAAAGCTTTCATCAAAACATTATTGAGATAAACAGCTGACAACGCACAAAAAAAGTAACCTGTTGCTTTCGTCATTGAATTTCAAATTCAACTCTTCTTTTTTTGTATTATAAACAATGATTTATGTATCGCTAAATCCGAACCGTGATGCCGTCCCATGTCTTCTTCTCAATTTTTATTATGAAAGCTGAACGCAATCTGACAAGTGTATTCTTAACCGTGAGTCTAGAGAACTAACCTTTTTCTCCTGCTGACGTCTGTAAACGTGTTTTTTGTTCGCAAAAAAGATATTTATAAAATCTCACCACACACCACAAAAGCCTCGCGATCGCCTTCGGGATATTAGAGGCTCAGCAAATTCTAACCTCCAAAAACACATTCTCCGCCATCTCAGACTGCATCAAACTAATATTAGGTAACCTTCTTTTCGCGACATCCGGAACCGGAAGCTAATCAACCCAACGACTGCCGCAGCGCCCTCTGGGCTAAAAAACTACGCCAACCCCATACAAAGCAAAAACAAAGATGTTATATAATTATACTCAGTGCATCCGCGCGTAGTCCTGACGCCGGTGGCCTCGCCGCTGACGATCAGCTCCGTGTAGCAGGAAAATCGTGTCCTGCAGGTCTTGGCGCCGCTCTCCCTGCAGGCTTTACTCGTGCACACGCATTTCCGACCTTCGAACACAGTGTAAAACTGCATATTAGTAAACATGTATATACATAAATATAGAGACGTGAAGTTTCTCTCGATCCCGGTATACATCAGTGGAAGTGTTTTCTCGTGACGTTTCGCACGCCGCCGTGTAATATTGCCCGACGGTGGCAATCATCGCGAGGACGACGACGAGATGATTCGCTTTAATTTGCTGTGCTATGGGGAGGAGGTTGACGACTGGCAGACCGACAAACGAATGGTGAGTGTATGTGTTTTTTATCTCGTACTTGTTTGCGGACAGAGAGAGAGAGAGGACGGTGGTGAGGTTAGGTTATAATGAATAGGTGCGTTTGGAATGCGGTGCTAATATATGATGGGTAATTTGCGTTTTGCCAGTTTATTTGGTGATTTGTAAATGTTGATTTAGAAATTACTATCTAATGTCGTTCCTGAAAGCGGTTATTTTACTGTTTTTTTGTAAATCTCGATGTAGAATAGTCATTACGGCTTGATACCGATTTTCTTGCTGCTTACATGCAAATATTGGGTAAGAAGCTGATTGCAAGAAAAAAAATGTAAACTGCCAATTAAAATTCCAAAAAGATCTAGCGATATGTAAATTACTATATACATAACGATCTAAATTTTTTCATATAAAATCAATTTTTTTATTACACAATCTCGCACAGCTTCGTGGTAAAAGAACAGTTTATTATACAAATACAACATTTGATTGATCGTACTCGTGAGTTGATTTGTCAGCTGCCAGCGCATATTTACCTTGTCCCCGACGCAAAAAAAAATCGTTAATCAATACACACACGATAATTCTCAGTCAATATATAGGTACTCTCATTAATACTCGCAAAAAAAAACACACACTATAGCTCACCTGCAGCTTCGTCAACGCCGCAAAGCAGCATCGCAGCTATCATCACCGTCACAAACACTCGAAACATCGCAAAAAAAAAACTCTGCGCGTACACACACCTTATCAACCGCGAGAACTTTTCGGAAATGCCGAGACGATTCTCGGTCCGGCTCGTCAGAGAATCCCGGTGTTCCACTAATTTTAGTTCCTCCCACCGCGCGTGAGTTTGAGGACCATCACGACTTTTCATCTTCCCTTTCTTTTTCTCTCGGAATCGCACGCGCGCGGTGTGTGTTTATAATGTCGCTATTTTAATTCCGTCATCATGTGGCCACTGGTGTATTATAACGAACGCGGCGTATGTGTATACGAAGTGCCGGTTTTTTTCGGGGTCCAGCGCGTGTTTTGGGAAGGTCAAAGGGGACCTGTTCGATTAATTAAACGGTGAGTGAGCTGAGGTGCGAGAGGAGATCTGATGATGATAATTCTTGAGAGATGTTGGTTGTATACTGAGAGTTGTTTAATTGATTGGGGGGTTTAACTTTTGTCACTTGTAGGATTTTTTAATATAATTATGATTTGCAAATTACCGCCTAATGAAGATAATTGAGATTTATTACACGGGATCACTCGTATATGGTTTCAGTAAGTCCAAATAACTAGTATAGAGTATTGAAATGCACACGATTATAATCTATGCTAATATGAGTGTGATTTGAAATACAATCGCGGTGCACTATGATTTATTAATTTTTTTTTCATACGATTATCGTTGAGCAGATTTAAATGTCATTATACCAAAGTTTCCTTGTCCGCGATTAATTTTTTGCACCTGAAATCAAGCTGATCATCCTGGAAAATCGTTTGAAAAATAAAAGTTTGCATATCCATCGATTCAACTAATATAGACGTTCACGTAGCTGAAAAAACTGTTTCACGACGCTTACTACAGCAAAATAAGGTTCCCACGAAATACCGCACACGTGAAAAATAAGTATAACACGGCCGTGAACGTTATCAAAAAAAGTAACGGTGAAAAAATATCGAGCCCAAGTATATGACCATAAAGTTTCAATATTTTAAGGCGCACTTATATATACGCTCGAATCCAGCATTTATTAAAGCGAGCATCGGTAGCCACTGCATTATATATATATATATACACACAGCAAGACAACACCAAGCGAGACGCGATTATTTTCGACGCCGGGAGCGCCGGTTTTTTACGAGCAAGCGTCATAGCGACGGCTCTAAAGTTCCTCAATTTATTGGCAGAAGCAACGTATTAACGAGGATCGCCTCAAGGATGCTGCCGCGCTCTTTACGCATTTTCGAACTTGAATGACGCCGAATTTTTTTTCCCGAGGCTGAACGCGCGCGCGCGCACGAGAGCTCTTATTTACAGTCCCGCTTTTCGCAATGTTGAAATTTTAATCTTTGGTGGGAAAGTAAAAAATGAAGCTCGTTTTATCGACAGTATTATTGTATATAATTTGTACAATAAGACCCTAAAAAATTCTAATTATTATTCACTAAATTCTGACCTACATACAATAACGATTTGTCAAAACTTTCTTGTCCTCATCTATCCCACAAAAAGAACCCGCATATGTCGAATATAGGAGACAAATCTCGACTTCGATACGAGACACGCATAATATATATAACGCAACGCACACGACTTATTATATACATCACGTATATATATATAGCCGCGGCGAGAACATTTCAGTGGCTGCGCTCAATTCAACGCGACGTTAATCGAAATGTCAGGTCGACACTCGGCGCGCCGCTCTCGTTATTAATTAATGCGCGCGAGCGAGCGAGCGCGAGACTCGGAAAAGCGAGGCGCCTGTTTAATTCGCGCGTTTGCTCGAGGCTCTTCTGCTATTGCTTTGGTTTATATATGGAGCTGAGTTATTAGAGGGAAGTAGGACAAGTTTTTTTTTAGAGGTTTTTTTTCTCTCGACTTTTAGCTCTCGGGGATTAGAAATTATGATTGATTCAAGCCGTTATTTATATGCGATATGGTTCTATTTTCTAGAAGTATGGAATCATTTTTTTGTGTGTGCCAAATTTTTTCAAGAAATTAATCGTGATATCAAGTCCATACAATAAAACAATAATTTCGCGACACTGATTCTCTCTATACATTACGCAGATCGATATAAAGTCACAGGCGAAAAACACACATCCTCTCCGTGTATAGTATACATATACATGCATAATTCAAACACCATTAAAAATACAAATCTCTAGCCCCTCAGAGAGAGGGATAGCGCAGCGCGGCAATTACTCATATAAAAAAATCGTTCAATTAAATCAGCAACTTAGCCCTGCCGCGAGCTGATTAATTCCGCGAACCGGCGGCAAAAGGAATTACGCGAAGCTTTGGAATTACAAGCGGCGACCGGCAATTAAAACTCGCTCTCTCGTGTGTGTGTGTTCGCGGGTATATAAAAAATCGGCTTTTATCTACCTAATTACCAGCCCTGTCGACGACGTTGTCCACGGCGTGCTCTTAGTTTCCCTTTCTGCAGTATATGGCGAGGGGATATATTGCTTTATCTTCTCTGCTACTACTGCTGCTGTTGTGTGTATACTCTCTGCATCAGCTTATCGTCTGGCATATTCGTGTCGTGCTTCAGTCTCTCTTTTTTTCTTTTTTGCGGTATGCATATGAACACGCGGTTGTTCCGCGTATCGACGGTTGATAGATGTAGTTGCGAAGTGACGAGAATTCGAGGAATCTGAGAATGTATTGTGTGATGTTTTTATCAAAAGTTCAGCGTGAATGGGAGACAATGATATTGTGAATGTCTCTGTGAGAGAAAACAGAGGAATGGGATACGTTTAATTTTTTTGGGTCATCTTCTTCGTGGGACGAAATATGCGTGAAGAGTATTCGAAGTAGTCTTGAAAGTGCAACGATGCACTGACGTATTCGTATGTTGTGTATATTATACTCATTACTCATGCGGAGTTTGTACTTTGCAATTGAATAGAATGACTTGTGCAAATTTGGCCAACGATGTGATGACGTCTGTGACGTATGCATTTATAATATATTAAATAAATTACGTGGTTTGATGGAAACATTAATAATGATTTATAGTTATAAGCTTAAAGAATGGTACAGGTTTCTTCGAAAAAAATGTATAAGAGCGTACTTTTTTGTGAATATTTAATGCAGAGTAATATTTATTTCATTAGCACAAAAATCACATGAAACTGCTGATACAAAGATTAAATCTGCAATAATACGTCGGTATATATAATATATATTATACTTTATGAAAGTTATTGATAGATTTTTTTTAAACATAAGATACTATAAGTCGTATATATTATTCTCAACCCTTCAATATAATTCAGTAATTTTCATAACCCGTCAATATGCAGAGTAAACTATAATGGAATCATTCACTTCAGCACACACCAATACATAATGAAATTCCATCACAACAGCAAAAAAAATCAATATTTTACACATTATGTATATATAAGTGCAGTTGAAAAGAACGTCGTATCTATAGCGAAATGCTGCGCTTATTTTCGAAAGACACCACAATGTCCTGATAATTCAGCGCGCAAGTATATTGTAAGGCACAGCGTGACACGAGAGACATTCGAAATCACTCTCGCGCTTATCTCTGTCTCGTGCGCTTACGATCTCGTTGCATCACCCCTCATTTCTAGACTTTCTGACACATGCTTTTAAACACGGTGCTGCTCTCTTCGCATTACGTGCTGATGTTACGTTACAATGAATTAATTCAATAGAAATCAATGGCATTCACATTCAATAGAATTATAATTAGAAGTCATAAATCATGTTTTATAAAAAATATCTTAGTTGCAAAATTAATTTTTACAATAAGCTCTATATTTATACGACAATATTGTATAGTTCAAAGTATCAACGTCAATTGTCAACGACAAATAATACGAAATCAATCCACACACTATTGGATCGATTAATTCAAAGCTCTAAAGTCGGATGTGCACTGAATCGTATGACGTAAAAAAATACCTTGACAAAAAACCTTATACCCACATAAAGTAATCTTCGGCGTGCAGTATATAGAGAATTCGAATCCGCAAAAAATCGGTATACTCGCGCAGATAATCGGATAAGCCTTATACATAAACGTCGAGGCTACACTCGCGGATAAAGGTCGCATCGAGATAAGGCGAAGGGAACGAGATCCTCGGCATTTCCATCGTCGCGACCTGCTTCGCTATATATACTGCACCTTTAATTAACTCCCCGCGCGCTGCTTCTCTCGGCTGCACTTGATCTTTCTTTTTTTTTCGAGAGAATCAGTATATAGAGTTTGTGTGCGAGTATCTGGCGCCTTTTGTATATATGTATGTACTTGTACGCGGACGTCGACGAGGACGTTACGGAGAAATTTTTAATCGGGTCTCCTTTTTTTATGTGATCTATATAGTTGTGAGTTCTATTTTGAGTAAGATTGTTACATTGCGTTAGTTTGTAAACTTTTGAATCTTTGCAGACTTGAATAGTTGTCTGTAGTTTCTACTGTAGTTTTTTAATGTTCATAATTTATTGCTTGTAAATATTGGAATGAAAAATGTATTCATAAACTATACATATTTTTCATCTACGTATGTATAAGTATATAAGATAGAGAATTTTAATTATTTATTTTATAATAGCTTACATTTGGTTGCTATATAGGTTTATCTAATTGTTTGTACTTGTAGTTTTGTCGATTAAATATTAGTTTAGAACAGCAACAATTCACTTGTAAGATTGCTCACGCAACAATTAAACATTTTCAATATAATTTTAAGAACAGCGTTCTACAGAAGTTTGTGATACGTTAGATTGCTTTAACACGAAAATCCAAAATATTTTCTTATCGTATACATGTATCTTTCCTTAAAAAATATTAATCGTATAAAACGCAGGCCAACTGAATAGATATAGAATCAAACATAAATTTTTGAAAATATAATAATGAGTAAACATCGCGAATAAACAATTACTAAACACATCAGCAGAATATTTCATACAACATTATAGAATTATAAACCCGCAGAAAAAGGGAGCAAAATAGCTTCACGTAATGCATCACAGCAATAACGCTCTTTAATAATCCCTTGCATTATTCTTAAATTACTACAATCGAAATGAATCTCGGAGAAAATGACAAAATTCTTTCAAAATTCAACTTCTATTACTACTACTACTACTTCGCCCATAGCACAACCTCGAGAAAACTTGGCAAAGTTATACTCGCCTCCCCTTATTCTTCCCAGGTTATATTACGAGCGAAGAGAAATAATCTGCAGCACACCGGAGAGAGGAGAATCGGCCACAAAGTGAAAGAGGCGCGCGCGTTCTCGTGATCACAGGCCACTCCCGGACTTTTAACGACGAAAGCTAACAGCAGCAGCAGCAGCCGCGCTGCTTTGTTGTCTTCTTCTTCTCCTCCTGCTCCTCCTCCTCTTCCATTGCGTTGTTTGCACTGGCGTAGCTTTTTCGCAGGATCCTTTTGCGGTAATTGCGCGGCATCGTTTGTTGGTGTTTACGAGCCGCGGAAGGTCCTCCGTAGATGCATCAGGTTCTTTCGTGATGGGGCTTCGTCTTGGAAACCAATGGCTAGGGGTCATGCGACGATCGGCGCTGAAAATCGCCGAAAATTATAAGTTAGCTATGTAATATGGATGCTGGTGGTGTTGTTTGTTGTTGTGCGCGGTACAAACGCAGTATTTTTTTGGGAGGTATAATTGCTTGGGTTTATGATTTAGTTGCTGCAGCTTTGAGTTTTATATATATATTGTAACGTAAACACAGTGTTCTTTCATGCTGTTTTGTACTTTTGAAGTTTATATTAAGGGTATTATTATAGACCTTTTTTATTTCAAGCAATTTGTCGTTCAATAATCGATATGGAGTTTATGACTAATTTTGAGTATATACTTTTTCAGTATATAGCTTTATTTAAAAAAAAGCAACAGCAACTGTTTTTGTATTATTTACAAATTTCGTGCTCAACCTTATCAGTCAATATACGCTTCTAACTCTGAGTACACAATCATCATCAGGCTAATCAGAATCGATCGACGTTTAAAAAAGATAGAAAGACCACAAAAGACTTTTCGTCCCTTCCTAAAGCTCTACCCTATATAATTCATTTGAACGATGAAATCAAAACCATGTAAGTTTTTACTCTACACAAATTCCCAAAGCCAGTATAAATTATCTGCGTTCGCGAAGCCCAATCACTTCAGAGAAAATCGTTCACCGCATCATGCAGAAGCGAACAAAAAGCTTCTTTCAAACGAAATTCCCATTGTACCCTTCAGGTATATATAGTACACAATACACTGTCACTCTCGAGTTGGCAAACTTACTCAGATGAGTGCAGCTCGGTTGAGGAGCGATGAGCATAATTTTCCTGTGCGTCGACAGCACTGCCGATGTCGGTATTATGTTTATGGAAATTTCATTCCTGTTTGGCTGGTGCTCGTTGTTGTTGCCGGACGCTGAGGTTCGATTATTGTTCTGGCCGTTGTTGTTACCGGTGGCGCCGTTACCGCCGTAGCCTATTGCCTGGAGGTTCTGCTTGCAGTTGGTCACGACGTACGTTCCCACCTTTTGTTAAAATTAATGATTTTAATTCTGAATGTTTTTTTTTTTACAACGTATAATAAAATCGTCGAAATCGAAGTCCGTGCGAAGTGTTTCTTTTTTTAGTTCAAGGTGAAAAAGGCTTTTCAATATTTATTTTTGTCGCTTAGACACCATATCAGTATCGGAATATTTCATGAACGCGGCGAAAGCATTAGCTATATGATGTATAGGTATACGACCCGCGCGTGAAATCGATAATCGATTCGCTTTACTAATGGCAGTTTACGCGAAAATAAAAGAAAATATATTACATTTGTTTCCCTTTCGCCTCTCGGTAGCAGTATGAAAAATTTACTAAAACCTCATAAATGTTTTAATGTCAGCCACAAAAACGCTTTTGTTCATAAGATCTGCACACTTTCGACTAAATTATTCAACAACTCCATATCATGCGTATATATAAACGCGAATAAAAAGTCGATAGTTTGCACTTCTAGCGCCGCGTTAAAGTCTCCTAATATACGAGATTGAGATTCCTATCGCTCTGCGCAAACATAGACACGGTAAAGTACATGAATTTTCGCGATTAAAAAAGAATCAAGCGCTCCAATGCAAAACAATGCTTCCGAACTGATAACGACACGTTTATAAGTGAAATGTACACACAGAATAAATAGAGCATCTAATACGGTAAGCCATTAATTCGCTCCTGACTTCTAAAACAATTATTTTCAAACACTCAAATGCTAATAAGCGGCTGTTTTCAATCAAAATATATAATACAGAAAAAAAAACAATAACGACAAAACCAACCGTGGAGAGTACGATGATGACGAGGAGGGCGATGCCGAGCCAGAAGTACCAGGCCTCCCAGAAGTGCTTGAGAGGCCGTCTTTGTATGACGTAGCAGCATTGCGGGTTACAGCAGCAGTAGAAGCAGTACTTGTCCGGTGCGCAGGGGAAGGGCTTGCTCACCGCGTCCTCGTCCTCGCCGCTCTTCGTCGAGTTGTCGCACTCGTACGACAGACGTGCCATAATACTCCCAACACCATACTTTTACTCGGTACGATTATTATGGCCTGACGGCTTGAGGCTGGAATTTTTTTTTTAAGGAAAATTGGGGTGATTTTTTTGCTTTGTGTAATTTTGAAATTAACGTGAACTTGAATTGGTGTCTATTGCAGTGTAATAGGTGCTGTAGTTTCTTGTCTAAGTGGATTTTGATTGAAATACCGGTTGAGGAGTTATGTTAACTGTGGCAACACACGCGTATATTATGCTCAAGTAGAAATAGCCTTCTATAATCAGACAAATTGTTGGAGACATTGTATAATATGCGAACTCGCTCTATGCTGTAACAGTTTTGCAGTATAGATAGGTACTTTTGATAACATGAGTTTATTCTTTTTTTAGAGTAACTATATGATAGACTGAAAGCCATCGTATCTATAAATTATCTAATTACCACGATGTATACTTTTTGTAAGTGTAAGTATAATACGAATTAAAGCATGAAAATTCTATACATACGCAGCAACTATTATTCCCATCGGCGCAATCGGATTATCCGCAAAACTTCAGTATAAACAGCCACCTTTTCATTTTGTCGAGAACCACTGACGCAAGCAATAGCCTAACAACTACTCGCGTCACGAAAATAAAACTACCTCTACCTCTCAACAGCTCCTTATTCAAATTCAAACTTCCGAATCACGACATGTCACGAAATCACACGAATCGGCACTGAAACTACAACTCCACACCAGAGAGATAGAAAAAAAAATACACTGCAAGTCGATCCTCCAGCGAAAGGACTACGCGACGTGGCGTTTCGCGGCTAAAAGGCGAGCGGCCCGGACTTGCGAGCCAGAGCTCCGCGAAATAATCGATATTTAGCCACTATATATATATATATACCTATATATGGCACGGTGACCAGGTAGCTTATACGTCGATCGATACACACCTCCCCGGCTGACCGGCTTCTCTACTTCCGATCGTCGCTGTATATACTGTGGCTTGTCATTATGCCACCGTCGAGGCGCGAGAGCTTCGCTATAATGTCTGTTGTAACGATTCCTGCGGCTGGTTATACACACGCGAACGAATTAATTAAGAGTATAGGGGGTGCGATCGTGAGTCGACTGATTTTTTTTTTTCTTTTTCGTGCTGAGCTCACCTTCGCGGCTATAGCTGCAGTAATAGAATCATTTTTAGCGATGCGACAGTGAATAAAAAATGAGGCTTATAATATATAGAGTTTGAGTTTTTGAAGTTTCGACCTTCTCTGGACACTATTAGAATGTTAACGCGTGAAAAATTGGTGGCTATTTTTTTTTCGTATGATCAAGAAAGCGAGTGGCACTTTAAAGACGTGTAGGTCAAAGTTGAGTAACAGGTGTTTTTAACTTTACAATCTTATATCTTTGTAAAATACTGGCCTATACTATACATGCAGTCTAAGCTTAGCCTAGTTTGCTTATAGCCCTGTCGCCTAATATAGGCCAGGCTCGGCAATAAATTTTTTGACTATGCAAGCGAAGCGCCAGCTCGAAGGATGTAATTAGCATTACTCATTCACTGCAGTCATTAGGTCAGTTCAACTATTATTTCTTTTTTTTTTTTACCGAGGAAGTGTTATCTCTGCGTTAATAGCGTGTTAAGTTTGGAGAAAGTTAAAATAATACCTTACGCGGAGTTTATACGAATAGGTCACGTAATTGATGTTTGTTATTTTGAAAAGTTTTTAAAGATAACTTTTACGACGTTTTATTGATGCAATTGCAACTCATTCTATAGGCAAAAATTAAAGTTCGATTTGTAGACAACAAAAAAAGATAAAGTTTACAATGATATAAGCATTAATAGAGTTGCTTAAATTACAGTTTATTCATGTCAAGTAGAAAAATATTGACTGTCCATAATAAAGAAACAGGGTTCAAACTAATAGTCGTATTCGTAAGATCAAAGCAAAAAGTCATAGTCTCGTTGTCAATAGTATACAAATTTATTCCTAAAAATTAATTTATCGTCTTCGGCATCCACAACTTAAATCTAACGGAAAAAAATAAGTGTCTCTTTAGCATTTCACAAAAACCGATCGCACGATTCTTGTCGAGCTCATTGGAACTGCTGTCCGTCTTGAGGCGGTGGCGGTGGCGGTGGTCCTCTGGGCGGGAAGGGGGGTGGTGGATGAGGATGCCTCCAGCCTGGTGGTGCTCTAGGCAGCGGTGGCTGGAACTGTCCGAACTGCGGTGGTGCTCCACCGCCTGGTGGTGGTGGCGGTGGAAATTGACCCTGTTGGGCCCAGTGCGTGGGTGGCATCATCCTCTGTTGCTGACCCTGTTGGTTCGGCATTGGCGGAAGTGGTGGAGGCATACCCGGAGGTAATGGTGGATGCGATGGCATGTTGGGCATAGGTGGCAACGGTGGTGGCGGGATGTTTCCCGGGAAACCCGTTGGCGGTGGTGGTACCGGTGGTGGGGGTGGGTGACCCATAGGTGGTACTGGTGCTGACGGTGGTGGAGGTGGTGGCATAACCATGCCGTGCATCATGTGATGCTGGGGATGCGGCTGAGGCATGCCGATGTTTGGCATTGACGTGGGAATTAAAGGTGGCGCATCCGCGAATAGCTGGTGAGGCCTGTCCGCCTGGCTAAGTGGGTTCTGCGCGGCGAGGAGACGTTCCGCTGCGCTTCCGTGACGCTCGCCCTTCGCGTCACGTTTGAAGGCGTAGGATACAGAGATCGGTCGATTGCAAAGATATTGACCGTTCATGGCTTCTATACTTGCGTCACTGGCATCGAAGGACGCAAAATTTATGAAGGCAAAACCCTTCGAGTTGCCTGTTTCTGGATCTCTCATAATCTAAAAATTGTACGATTATTATATTATTTTAGTTCTAAATTTTAGTGCGTATGAATAATTTGTGAAGTAATCGAAGTAGTTACTGTTCTTTATGGTTGATAATAGTTTATAATAGGCAATACGAACTTTTTTTAAAAATATTTTTACATGATACTAATAGTTGATAATTTAAAATCTTTTTACTCATAAATTAATTACATCTAATGTAAAGCATTGAGCTAGAATAACAAAAGTTACCTTTGGTGTTTGAAGAATAACTCCAAATGCGCTGAATGTATCATAAAGTAACTTCTCATCAACTTCAGGATCAAGATTACCAATGAAAATGTTAGCACCGACATCAAGATTCTTTTGATGTGCACTAGCTTTATTTACACGTATGGGCTTGCCATACAACTTGATCATGTTCATTATTTTTATTGCATAATCTGCATCTTCTTCTCCCATAAATTCTACAAATCCATAGCCTTGATGCATTTGTGTTACTCTGTCTTTTGGCATGTGAACATTGACTATAAAGATAAACAAACATTTTACTGACATTTCATCACTCCTTTAAAGATAAATAATTTTTTTGCATCTCTAGTAATACTTACCAACAGGACCAGATTGAACGAATAATTCCCACAAAAGAGATTCAGAGACTTTGTCATCCAAGCCTCCGACGTATATTGTCGCATCTAAAAAAAAATGTTTGTTAGTCTATATAGCATAAATCTAACCTCAACATAAAACACATACGATATTACAGTATTTAAGTAAGTTATGTTATTATGGTTCATGTGTAAACGTAAAGATATTATCGACTAATATCCTAACTACAAATCCTTATAAATTTTCGATGTTTTGAAAACTTTGTAGTAAGTTACCGCTGTTATTAAACACGAGACTTATAGGTTATAAAAATGAATTTAGCTTTTTATGAAAGAGGATATTCTCTTGCAGCTATGCTATCAATTTCAAATTCATGAAAATAGCGTGGAATTTCATTTATATGAATTTGAATATTAGTATATTCACAATAATTATAAATAATTACCTTGATTGCGTTCGGCTATCGGGCCGGCCGCCATTTTCGACCGAACGTGTAAGCGTACTGAAATCAGTCCATGTTCATACGACTTCAGCGCCACTACGACGCCACTATATCTATTGCATGAAGTTTGCTGCTAATATTTATTTCGAAAATTTCGGACAAAAAAAAATTAAAAAATAAATAAAAATCAATAAATATTTTATTTTTAAAATAAAATTTTGAATAATTTTGGATATTAACTGGGAAAAATTTAGCACAAGATTGTGTGATTTTATTTCTTATATGTTTATAATAGGAAACTGTGACAGTCATACAGAATATTGACGATTTACAAATTAATGAATCCAAAATTAATTTAATCTACACAGAATCCTCGCAATCACTCGTTCATACTATTAACTAGTTTAAAATAGATACAAAATTATTCGTTTGACGCACACAATTGCCAAGATGGAATTGATCCTTAAGCTTTATAAAAAGGACATACTGATTTATAACTAAAGCGAGACATTTTTAAATATTTTTTATAATCTTTAGGAATTCCTTATTCCAAGAGCCTGTTCCAACTCGGCCCGTTTTTGTTGAACTTTTGTGTAGAAGTATCGACAGACAGCTTCCTGAGCCCAAGGCTGATAATAAAATTCTGCTCTGCGTTCTTCCTCTGGGTTTCCTACAACATCGGTCATAGTTTTCAGATCTCTCGTTTGCGATATGATCCACTTGTTAATGAACTGTTGTGGATCCTTTGCGAAACTCAGGAAAAATTCCCGATTAGTTTTCAGTTGATTTATAGTCTCTACAGTTTCGTGAATCTTGTTGTCGAGACTTTGAATTTCTTGCTGACTTGCCGTCGATAGCAAGAAATTGTTCATTTGTGTCTTTAGCGTATCGTCAACTTCAACGTCAATGTCGTAACAGGCTGTTTGCTTAGTTTCTGTGCCTATAATGATAAAACAAATTTTAGTTTCATAATTTTTCTTACGCAGAAAAATATTTTTTAAACGTATACTATTACTAAATACCAACCTTCTACGCTGATAACGTGATTAATAACGATTGGATCTGGTGGATGAAGAAGCGGATTGAGGCGTTGCGGTATTTCTGCAAACTTCATCCTAGGGCAAGCAAAAATTTGCTCTAGATATTTGTCACAATTAATGTATTCACGTTCATGACTGTCTTGCAACTTATGCGTTTTTATGTACTGCCAGAGTGCTGAAATAATAACTGGCCGCGTCTGCGTGTGAACTCCAAGTAAACGCGCTAATCGAGGATCTAGTTTAAACTGAAAAATGAAAGATAAATTTTAAGTAACTTTAAATTATATAGCGTTTATATTTGTTCATAAATTTTAGTCTTTTACCTGCAAAGGTTGATAGTCAAGAAGTAAAAGAATTGTACAGCGAACATTTTTGTCACCTGGTCTCTTCACTTGAAAGCCATCAGTCTCTTGCGTGGTAAGTGTACGGTGCCATTCAACTAAATGGTTGTCTGGTCCATACAAATCCTTGTCTAATTCTATCACTAAACTCTTAAAAAACGACGAAAATTTCCTCTTTACCTAAATCATGAATCAAAGATAATTATTATGAAACCTCATTTTGAAAATATAAACAAGCTATTTAATCATGAATGGTGTTTGATTTACCTTGTTTGGATCATTTTTAGTATCATCTAAGAGCCTTCCTTCTACTCTAAGTTCCCATGAAGCTACTGTACCCTCTTCATTCTCAGTAGCTTCTTTAGCTGGATAGAATGTATTGGAGATAAAAATTCTTAACTTACGCTTCTGTTTCATAGGTCTCTTCAGAGCTTCCTGTATATCTAGACGTTTTCGCATTATCGTTGCATCTAACTTTCTTTCAAATGCTAGTAAATCCATATATGCTTGTGACTCTGGCACCAAGTCACGTACTTTTTGCGGTAGAATTTTATCAGCTAATTTTTTCTTCTTTTTTGATGTGGAATGTGAAAAGTCACTGTTCCAAAAATACCTGGATAAGTTTTCACGAAAATAATGGAATTCAAAAATCAAAAAGAAATTTTGAAAAATTTTGGATGTGATGTTGGCCATGATGAGTTTAGTTTATCCTTGTATCAGATTGTAGAAACTTAATAAAATCAAAAGTCAACATAAAAAAATGTAAAAATAAATGCATTCTAACGTTTGACAATGACTTTCGTGGCTGAACGATGCACAATGATAAAAACTATTTCAATCTGATGTTCAAAAACAAAAATGAAAATGAATGATAAAATAAAATGGAAATCTTTTACGATATTCTTACGGTTTCTGCTGTGACATCGGTAACCGTTGGTCTGCACTTCTCTTTCCACCAGGAGGAGTTGCTAAGGGTCCTTGCCTCATATTCGAATAGGGTTGATTTGGCCTCATGATACCCCCAGGACCTGGACCACCAGTACCCATTTGTGGTGGAGGTGTAAAGCCTGACCTTTGTTGAATCTAAGCACGATAAAATAACAATTAGACACAATATTTAACAAACTATGTCACAAACTGATTGATAAAGATTTTAAAGAGCACTAACAAAAATATATATACATTTAATTCGGACAATAATAGTTGTTTTCTTACTAAATCAAAGGCAAAGTAATATGCTTTTATATTGAACTGATAAACCAACAACTTACTGGAAAATTAGGCCCAGAATACTGTCTCAAATTTGGTGGCACCGATGGTGGTGGATACCGCTGTGGTGGTGGGCCATTGCTGGCTGCACTCGGCACTGGAAACCTCTGAGCCATTGTTGTTAGATGCCGAGTTTATTGAACAAGCAGTGTCATCTGAAATTCTGTAAAATACCAAAGTACAATAAACGTCTAAGAAATTGCTCCAAAACCGAAACGTATTATGCCGCGCATTTTAAGGTTAGAAAACTTCACAACACAGAGTTAAACGATTATTCGTGAATATAAAATCATGTTACAGGGATACAATTTAATCTCGTCAATTAATGAGAGCGCGATAATTGAAAAAAATGCCGCGCGAGGAGGCGAAAATCAACCTACGCTGTGTAACGATCAGCCGACCTTTCCTCTCGTTAGTGTAGGTAGTAGGCATCCGACAAACAGGCATACCAACAAAAACCGTCATTCACGGGAAGAGATTCAGCGAAATGGTCGCTGGTCGCGGGTCGCGGCAGGCGGCTTCGTATGACTTGAACTTGAAATGTATACCTATATACGTCTCTTTCTCTATTACGCGTAACTTCATCGATATCTTCTTGTTCTAGTCACGAGAGGCTCTGGTGATCAAAATTTTATTTGCCGTCAAAGTCGTAAATCAAAATGAAAATATTGTATTATAAAAATAAAATAAATAATATTAATATTTGATTATATTGAAAACGAATATTCAATAAAAAAGAACAACAACAAAATGGTTACTAAAAATAAAGAATATATGTACGCACAATTTTTCTACTATATATAAATAAAGAAATAAAAATACTTTTGTCAATATTTATTGAAAATATACAAAAAATTTCGCAAGTAAAACATAATTTTAACGATATTGAACTTTTCTTGTAACTTATATTGGGAAACAAAAGATACAAATGATTTAATGTGGATCATATATTTCGTTATTTGAATATCATCAGTTTTTTTACAATGAATTTGTATTACGCTTGATTTCATAGTACTGTTAATTCGATTAATTTCTTAAGATAGAATTTTATTTTTTTTTCTATTTCTGATAGACAGAAGTAGGGGAAGCGGCTTCACAATTATCTCGTAGAACGTGTTATTTATCATTTTATGCATCTTGGTGAAAGTAAATAGACAAGAGGTTTTAAAATCTAAGTTAGCCTATAGCGCAAAAAATAATGTTTGATTACCATTATTTCTTTTTACTAGCAATTTGTTAATTCTATAATCATTGATACACACATGTCACTTCATTGTACAATAATTACAAAGATTTCTTTTTTCCAGTACTACTTCTGATTCGCCTTAATATTTTAGGAATCACAGTTCATATTTTTACTGATTAAGAATAAAAATTGTGAATATCTGTGAAGGTTGTCATTTATTTATTTATTCAACGTCATCATTTTTTTTACATTTTAAACGCAATAAATTATATGAAGATCTGAAATTCATAGTAATTTGAGCTTTCAGTCCTACTCAATACTATTTTTTTGTCTGGCTTTGAGCCCTTTATTTGATAAAATGTATTTTGAAAAGCCAAAGTTATATCTTTGGAGTATGACTGAATGATTTATTAATCTAATTAATCTAATATTTTTCAATCATCATAAATAAAATGCATACAAAAACTTTTTTTGGTAAATCTTTAAAGCACCTGCTTTAAAGTACATGATTTTATGCATACCTTCACCCTGAAAAAAAGATTTTTGTTCACAACTAAAAAAGTTGTAGAAAGTGTATCTATTCATAATCTTAAAAGAAGATTATAACAAACGCAAACAATGATTAATTTTACTTAATCATGATTTATATACAATTTATGCTGTTTTTATAATATTCAGCCCTGATGAAAATTCAATAGATTAAAAGTGTTTAAACGATTCTAATTCCTGCATCTATTCTATGAATAAGAAATACAGTAAAATCATTCAGATATTGAATTTTTAAAATTCTTTTGTATGTGAAAACACACTTATTATATCATTTCTAGCTTAAGTGTAATAACAATATCAAAAAACATTACTAATAATAAATTGTAAAAGATGCAAAAAAAAAATTTTAAATCCTATTTGAAATAATCAAGTTTTAATTGTACAAATTCGAAATGGCAAACATTTTTTTTTTCATTAATTTTTATATAAACAATTAAGAAATACATACTGCTCAAAATAGTTATATGTGACTAGTAATTATAACTATTTTTCAATGTATCCGAATTTTGTAAATTCACTCCTGATCCGATTTTTACTGTACATCTTTTTTTAAGGTACATATTCAACAAAACTGAAAAAAAAAATTAAACATAATTTGATAAGTTGCACAAAGATATGCACGTCTCGGTAGATTTACAACTTCATGTGCGAATGAGATAATCACAGTATTAAATGCCGTCTACCCTTAATACGATTAACCAAGTTACAAATTTTCAGTGCTGGCCCAAGCTTTAATCCCATATACTTCATCATCATATCGGAATTCAAAAGTAGTAAAGCCTTTCCATCAATTTCATGTTTTCTAAAAAGATCGGCATGCTGCTCTAAAGCAGGATCAGTCATAGCTATGTATTGTATCACATCTTCAATAGTCCATTCAGCTGGTTCAACTGACTGCACTCGTTGTATTGGATTTTCATTCTGTGTGGTTGATGTGGCCGCTTCAAATTCAGGACCAGATTTCTTGGGCTGCTTAGCTGGTGTAGGCTCCACAACAGGATGCTGACTTGCAGGTGGCTCGGGATTCTTTTGTACTTGAGGTTGCTGTGTAGTTGTTGGGTTTTCTTGATTTTCTGCTGACCACCTCCTTTTCTCTGCTGTGCCATTGCTCAACTCTTCTCTATTCACAAAGTTTTGCTGGCCAACTGGACACTTTTTACATGTTTCTTTTTTCTTTGATAACATATGTTCACATGCACACAGATCTTCCAGTTGTCTTCTCATATACACATATAAGTCTTCTTCTTCCATAAACACAGGTAATACAACAGTAGTTGGTTTACTTTCAATAGTTAAAGAAATACTTTCACCTTCACCACGTTTGAACAAACTCAATATTTGCCGTGGACTTATAGCCGCCATTAAAAAAGCTTGAAAGATATCTTTAATAACTGACTGTGCCTGTCCACTAAACTGAGCAGGCAATGCTTTAACTTTTCTTGGATCAAAATAGGGGCCACATGAACAATTGTGATTGACGTAAAAATTGATATTTTCAATGGATACTGTTTTATTACTAGTTGTACTTGTATCTGGCTCTGTTGCTGGCTGTGGTGGTGCACTTGAACCCGCTGGGCTAACTAAGGCCACAGCTGGCTCTCTTCCACTACCACTTCCAGATACAGCCATGACTGGTAGTACGTTGCTCGTTCTTGACTTAAAACGGTTGGGTCCTGTTGATTTTGCTCTTGGTGGTTGCAGTGGATGTCCACTTTTCGCACACCATCCACAAGGAAAAATATCTCTGGAATCAAATCTACACCAGTAATCAAATGCTCCTCTCCAACCATCAAAGGTAATGTGTATCATATCATCTTTTACAGCACCAACAGTTGCTGTACAGATTAATTGAGGATTCTTCTTATCTATGGCTTCTAACTTTTGCCCAACTTGGAACATGTTCCAACGGGGTGTTTTCGGTTCATGTTTAAATACTTTAGCAGGAGCCATTTCTGCTCCATTTAGTGTTTTTAATAAAAACATAGGCCATCCAGAGGCATTTATGCGAAAACCGAGTGGTGGTTGTAACATACCACCAGACTTTTCACAATGACCTATTGGATTGATTTCGTTACTGTCCACTAATCTCCAAAAATCATTTTTATTATCTGATCCATCTAATCTTAATCTCAACCTTGGGCCGTGTAGTCCCACTACAGTGGCTATGCAAGTAGAGGTTACATTACGAGGATCTAATGCTTCAAGTTTCATTCCAATTTGGAATTCGTTTGTGGGTGGTTCTTCATGCTGCTTAAAACACTCTATAGGCGCTGCGGTACTGTTTGTTTCTTTCAAGTATGAATCCCAATCAAAGGTCTGATAAGTCTCGTATTGAAAGGTTCCACTTGACGTGGAGGCTGAATGATTCTGAGTGTTCAGCTGTTTGTTATTAGAATTTGGCACTGGGGATGTCGCAAGCAACGGCTGCTCCTCACTAACCTTTTTGGTTTCTTCCTGAGTTTCCTTTTTTTGATGCCTGTTCAGACACATCGAGGAACAGAAGTCTTTTGGAGGCTCGTTTCTCTGCTCCAGCCTGACTGGTGCTCCCCGTATAACATTGTCGCACTGTACACAGGCTCCACGTACATAGGCTTTACGAAACTCTGCTAAGCAAGTTTCACAACAAAATTCTTTTTTGCCATGCTGCGTGGGCAGAACATATTTTAGAGGTAACTTTGTTTCACCGCACCAGGTGCATACGGTTCTCAATTTCGGAGGTCGTCCGCGACTTCGCGCCTCGGACTGAGGTGTGGACATTTTGCCGTTCATTTATACACTGCGTGTCTCTCAATTTAATCGTCGAGTTGCCGAGTATTGCATAGCCACAGCATCTCCATTACCGCACGGCAAAGCACATCGTCGTAGCAAAATATATATCGTCAATAAACGATGTATTTCGCGATTACGAAAGATGAAATATAGCTACTGCTCACTGGGATGTTGTACTGTACGCATCGATGATGTCCGAAACATAGTTTTGTTGTTATTTTCAGGTTACTTGTACACGTATGACTATATGCTATCGCATATTCCCCGGAAAATAAACAAATTATTGCGGCGATTACGAATTAGCGATTAAAAACGCCATTTTGGATCTTACTTCGAACTAGTGCTGCCAACGTTGCAGACGAAAAAAGTGGAAAAACTTCGTCTAACCTGACCTGACCGTAGCGTCGAATTTTGGCAATTTTTGATTGGTCGATGGAAGTATCAATTTTGAGCGACAAATCAAATTGTCCCTTTAAGCAGTATAAGGACAATTTATTTTATTCTCAACGCAAGTCATTAAAATTTATTTAATAAATTTTATTCGATCATTGTTTCTTCATGAATTTTCGCCTTCGGAAATTCCACACATGTTTCTTTAAATCGTTCGAATATAGAATTATAGTGATTTCATTCGTTCGAAAAAAGATGGCGCCATGACGTGCGCGATGCAGCAAAAGTATATGGCAATTGCTCGAAGTAGAATTTTTCTTTGTCTGGACATATTAAACGCTTCCAAAGTTTGCGTAAAAATTTAATGCTGGTTAAAATAACAAAATTTTAATCAATGATTGCTGTATGAATTCCAGACGATAATATTCTATCCGATATTCTAGTCTAGGATCGTAATCGCACTGATTTGAATACCGCTCTAACATAGAGATTTTTTTGCTAGCTAAAAAACAAAAAGAAAGATCACTAGAAGTCTAGAACCTATATTAGTTACAAGACTTTCCGAGGTGATAAATAGATGGCGTCGAGCCACGAGTAACATAACCTCTTCAACGCGTGCTAGCACACGTGTTTATATGCTGCCGTGACAGGCAGCGTAAATAATTTTGTTTTTTTAGTGTATGTGTAAAAAAATAAAAGGTCGCGACAATGGGAAAGAAGTCCAAAATTGGAAAGCAGCGTCGTGATAAGTATTATCACTTGGCGAAAGAAACTGGTAAGCTTTTTTTTCAATACATTCATGTGTCCAACAGTTTAATGTTTTGCGCCACAGCTTTGTTCTAAAATTTTTCCAATTTCAGGCTATCGGTCTCGTGCCGCTTTCAAGTTGATACAGCTGAATCGGAAATTTGAATTTCTTCAAAAATCAAGAGTATGCATAGATTTGTGCGCAGCTCCTGGAGGATGGATGCAGGTAGCTCACGAGAACATGCCTGTGTCCTCTATAATTGTTGGAGTAGATTTGTATCCCATCAAACCAGTTCCTGGATGTATCGGTATAATCGGAGACATTACAACAGATAAATGTCGTATTGATCTTGCCAGAGAATTGAAAACTTGGAAAGCAGATGTGGTCTTGAATGACGGTGCACCTAATGTTGGTAAAAACTGGCTGATTGATGCTTACCAACAAGCTACTTTGACACTGTCAGCTTTAAAACTGGCTACACAGTTTCTGAGGCCAGGAGGATGGTTCGTAACAAAAGTGTTCAGGTCTAAAGATTATAATCCTTTGATTTGGGTGTTCAAGCAAATGTTCAAAAAGGTGAGTAAAATTTTCTTGTGCAAAACTTGTTAACGCATTGAAATAGATCTAGACTAATATGTTAAAATTGACTTGTTTCAGGTACATGCAACTAAACCTCTAGCTTCTCGTAGTGAATCTGCTGAAATCTTCGTAGTTTGTCAACACTATCTTGCACCTCACAAGATTGATCCAAAATTCTTGGATGCAAAACATGTATTCGCTGAACTTGACTTGGAGCCACAGAACAAATTGAATGTGTTTAATCCAGAAAAATTAAAAAAAGCAAAGGCATTAGGATATCCAGAGAATGATTACACTTTGTATCATAGGTTGTCAGTGAAAGATTATGTTAAGAGTGAAAGTGCTATAGATGCTTTGCAAGGTATATCAGAAATCGTCATAGACGATGAATCAATTTTAAACCATAGGAAGACTACCAAAGAAGTCATTGAATGTTGCAAAGATATCAAAGTCTTGGGTAAGAAAGATTTGCGTTTGCTTCTTAACTGGCATAAAATCCTGAAAGATGAAGCAGACAAAAAAGAAGAACAAGAGAAAGATTCTGAAAAACAGAAAGAAGAGGAAACACCAAAAACTTTAGAAGAGGTGGAGGATGAGGAAGATGAACAAATAACTAAAGATATTGAAAGATTGAAGGAAGAAAAAGTGAAAGAATTGAAAAGAAAAAAGAAGAAACTTAATAAGGAAAGAAATAAACTTAATCAAAAGTTGAACTTAAATATGGTCTTGAAAGGGGATGCAGGTCCTGTCATGGAAGGCGATGATATGTTCTCTCTCAGTCAAATCAAGACATATGATCAATTAAATATAGTCACAGATCAAAGTCCAGACATCGTTGCTGAAAGCGACGACGATTCCGACAGTGAAGTTAAGAAGCCTAAAATTGTAAGGTATGAAAAAGATTCGGGGCACCTGGATAGTAAAGGTTTATATTACAAAGACGAAGACAGTGAATTAGAATTTTCCGAAGATGAAAGTGCTAGTGAAAAATCTGGATTAGGTCTTAGTGAATCAGAGGATGATGAAAAACTTGTTGATTCCAAATCCAAAAAGGTTACATTTCAGGATGTAGAGAAGGATGATGATGAGGAAGAGGATAAGGATAAGCATCCTTTGATAACAGATTTAGATAACACGGACTTAATTACAAAGAAAATGAAAAAATCTTCATTGTGGTTCGACAGAGAAATTTTCAAAAATATAGATTATAATGATGAAAACATGGTCGATTTGGACCTAGAGAAAATTACAAAGATGTTCAAGAGGGATGGATATAAAATTATTGGCGAGGAAGATGATACTAAAGTTGAAAAAGCGATTAAGAAAAAAGATGACGATGACGACGACGACGATGACGAGGACACCGACGACGACGACGACGATGATAAAGATTCTGACTACGATTCAGATTACAATGTAGATGAAGTAATTGCTCCTGAAATTAAAGGCAAGAAAGTGGGAGGCAAAGGTGGATTCGAAGTTGTCTCGAAGAAAGAAGGTGAGTTTAGTACATAGAGTATTTTCTCTTTTTTCAGTACAATGTTTTATAAAAAGAAAAAAATAAACTAAACCCATTTTTAATTTGTAGCCTTAAAACCAAGCAAAAAGAGAAAACTAACTACGGAAGATCTCGCACTCGGTTCGTTATTGGCGAAGAGTAAAAAATCTCGTAGAGACTTGGTAGACGGTGCTTGGAACAGATTTGCATTCAACGATGACAATTTACCGGACTGGTTTGTCGAAGACTAAAAGAAACACATGAAAAAAGACGTGCCGGTACCGACTGAACTCGTTGAAGACTACAACAAACGTATACAGGATATAAATATTAGACCAATCAAAAAGGTCATGGAAGCCAAGGCTAGGAAGAAGAAGAGAGCGCTGCGTAAATTAGAAACTGCCAAGAAAAGAGTCGAGGCTGTGATGGACAATTCTGAGATGAGTGACAGAGAAAAGGCGAAACAAGTTAAATCGTAAGTATTTACTTTTTAAAATTTATAATCGCATACAATTTTAGTAAAAAAGCTACTTTACAAATAATTTAATTTATTGTTTCCCTCTACAGAATATACAGGAAAGCAACGAAGGAACCGAAGCAGGAAGTGACGTACGTTGTCGCAAAGAAACACATGGCTCAGAAACGAGCATCTAGACCTGCGGGCGTTAAAGGACGATACAAGGTGGTAGATCCTCGAATGAAGAAGGACTTGCGAGCTATGAAGGCCAAGGAGAAGACGAAGGGTCGCGGTAAAAAGGCAAAAGGTCATGGCGGCAAACCTCCAAGAGGGAAGGCACGATCAGCGCCGAAAGGAAAGAAAGCGAAATAGATAGTGCATTGTTAATTTGTTGACCGACTTTTTCATTTTTACTTCACGTAAGATAAGTTTGTAAATAATTTATACTGTCAGAAAGATTATCTACGACGAGAATTATTATCGTATAGTTCATGGGATTTCTTTCTCATGCGATATATTATATTCACGCTGATTCGTTGAGTAAACGAATTTCTTTTACAAATCGCATGGCTATTTATTTTCTATCCATGCCATATATCATACTTTACTTTTAAAAGATAATTTTTTTCTTATGATTAAAAATACCAACTTTTCATGAATACTGTAGTAGTATGAAACTTATTTGTAATGCATAGATAGTGAACAAAATCGATGTCCAGAGGGAAAATCACAAACAAGAAATACGATAAAGTTAGTTATAAATACGAAAAGGAAACTCGACCTACGCGGAATGCAAGGGTCGCACAAGAATTTTATGTATACCAGTCACGCATGCGACATCCTCGACTATAGCGTCCTCGGGGATATGATCCAACTCGGACACCCCTTGCGCCTTGTATACTCCCGTAGTACATGCGTTTCGAATGTGCGCGCGAACGATTCGTCCCACGTGGCTACATCGTTACTACTGATGCAACGACTTGCGTCAAGCGTAGCCTCGATTTTTCATGTCTTTCAATCTGTTAGACATTTGAGCTTTGCAAGGGATCAGAGAAGTTTTTTAATAGGAAGTGTAGATGGATATTGGTGGAATTTTGTGATTTTTTTGCTGCTGATAACTTGAAGATACTTTTCAATGGGGTGTGAGAATTAATGCGAAAGTCTCATTCTTCTGTATCCTTCAAGAGAAATTACAAGTTTTTAGTGGGGGATTCATGAATGATTTTAATTTTCATCAAGTTTTTAGTGGGGGATTCATGGATGAATGATGATGTTAATACTTTTATTGAATACAATTTTAATAATATGTTTTAGTAATGCTAAAGCTGTCATGTAGAAAGAAAAGAAACTTCGAGCTAAATCAGAGTAATGATAAGAATACCTGTCACTGTTCACTTCTAATAAACTATCTTTATTAAAATCCCGCTTTTAATCAGCGCCAAAAGGGTTGTCCTATATAACGTACCCAAAAGTCACGCCCAGCCCTTTACCTTCATCCCATCTCCCACAATGAAATTCTCTTGCTAAAAATCTTCCAATAAACCCGAGCTGTCATTCACTGTCCGAATCACCGTCGGAATAACTCTCCTTTCTGGAATCGTACCCTCGGCGACGTTAAACCTCTTTTATGTCACTCGCAGGGATATGCATGTGCGCGAGAAGGGTATAATCGATTGCACGTGCGTATATATAACGTATCAACCTTCTCCTCTCTCTCTCTCCCTTTGGAATCTCAGTTCTTCGGATCCGTCGTCGTTATACACGGAAGCGGCCTTCTGTGGACCCGCTAGCATCAGGGAAGTTATAAGGTCAAGGTCGAAGGGAGAGTAGGGGAAATTACAGGGAATTGTTTGCTCTTTGCTTTTCTAGATTTATCTGAGTCTGGAAAGTACTGTTGGTCGCGCTGCTTCTGGATTATAAGGTATTCTGTGAGATAATGTGGCGTAATATTGTTCTTCTCGTGCGACTTTTTATATTTCGATTAAAAACTAAAGTAGTAACTTGATAACACATTTCCAGGAGACTTATTTACATCTCAAATTCTCTCATTTCAAATAACACCTACTCTATTCTACATAATCGCCAATCAAGCACAAATTAAACACAAAAAGCTCTACACCACGTCGCTCTTAATTCCATTCCAACGAAGCTTTTGACGTCACCACTCAATTTCAGACGTCGACTCTAAAAAAAAAAATCTCGATCATCCCTAATAATCAGCCCCTTCCCCCTCGTCAAAATCAATGTCCATCGGTTCCTGCTTCGAAACTATAAAATCCAGTCCAATAAAAGCGCATTGACGCGCGAGTCGAAAGAGAGAGTGCAGGAGTAGGTGGGCGGAAGTAGCAGCGGCGAAGGGAGGGAGTTGAGCAACCCTCGCTTTTGCCCCTGACTCGTGGAGAGAGCTACTGCTGCTCGCAAGCCATGGCCAAGGTCCTTCCCGGTCACGGGCACCTCCGTTTTTGTACTCGAGGTTAGCTCTCTTTCGAAAGCTCTCGCAAGCTCGCTACATTTCAAGGTCTGAGCTTGCGCGATTTTACAGAGTGCTGTGTTCTTTTTTTGCGGCTTTTGAATTTGTTGCCGCAAGGTTCTTTTTTTAGATGAGTTTTTTTCATTTATGGATTGGACGCCGACTTTTACACGTGAAGCGAAATTTGATCTATTTCTCTTTGAATTTTCAAAGCTTGCAAAGTTTCAATTTGTCAAATTAAATATATACTCCTTTGCTGGAAACACGATGAAATTCACGGAAGGAAGTTTCAGAGTAATGTGCAGCAGCGCATATAATACCATCAGCAAAGCGAAAAACAAGATGCACACTTATTCGCGGAACTTGAGCTTACGCTATTTTTCTTTTATACACTGCTCTCAGCTTCCAATTCTCTCATACCTCTCCGAAACTTCTCTCGCTCTGCGTAGGAGCTTTTTAGAATTCCTCATCCTTTTCAACGTAAAAGCAGCAAATTACGAAAGAATTCATTATATATATAATATACAAATAAAAATTCCGTCAATATCACAGTTAGCCATCACCCTTCAAGCGCCCTTTTAAATAAATAATCCAACAACGTCGTAAAAAAAAAGGACGACGCACACGCGAGCTACATAATATGCGTATGAAAATTTAAAGCTCTTCTCTTTTTCTCCATAGTATAGTAGGTCAGTCGCTGCTCTCTGACAGAGGTTGCGACCTAGACCGGATCGAGCGCATGATCGGCCTCGCGGGGGTCGAGGATGTCGCGATATACTGTGTAGCTGCTCTTGAAAACGATGAATGTAGGGGAGGGTGGATATATCTCGCGGGAGCTTGCAGGGATACGTATACTTGTACACATACATCTGTATACGATGCAAAATCGTCTCGAGTGTTTTGTTGTTGGCGAAGGTAATAAGCAGTCCTTGTATATTAGTGGGGAATAAGGTGAACTTTGAGAGGAGGGTGAATGTATTTTTTTTTCTTCTTTTCGTTACGAAGACTGTTTTTTTTAGTGGAAGGGCGGATTTATAATTACATTTTTTAACGAGAGGTTGTTTTTAAAACTACAAATTAAAATTTATCTAGAGTTTCATTTTCATATATTCATATAGGAGTATACTTTTTTACGATTAATGTTTTTTCTTTAGGTTTACCTACGTGCATAGACAGAAATACTATCGTAAAATTTACTATACTATACCCTAGATATTGACAGCCCATGATCGGATTTTCTAATAATAAATTTTACTTGATACTCTATTTCTCTCGGTATGTGGAAACATTAAACCAAGCTCTTAATCGACATTTGTCATCAAAAAAGAATAATCGTCTTTCAATGACAAACCAACTACTACGTTTAAAAAAATATCATCATCAGCTATTAGTTCAAAAACAAAGAAAAAAAAACGAGACCTCAACACGCGGTCGCATCGACGAAGGCCATCAGCATAGTCCAAATCGTTAAGCACCGATCTGTCCATGACAGTGGCAGCACGAACCTTTATAAATAAAGCGTTAATCCATCGCGTTATATCCCCCTTCGCTGCACGGCCCCTAATACCTCGAATGCGTGGGAGTATATATATATGTATAGCCTCATCGAGAAAAGACCGACTGCAAACAGACTATATAACGCTAAAAGTCCACCTCCTCCTACAATCACGATTGAGGTCACGAGAGGGAGGGTAAACGCTGGCGCTGCACAAGTTCAAGGCCACAGTCCAACCCCTGGAGGGTCGTGTCCGGGCGCAGCAACCCGAAATTCACTCGGAAGGGGAACTGATGCTCCAGTTTTCACGATTCATACGCGGATGCAGTGGGTGTAGACTTATTCGGGGTACATTGTCGCTTTAATTTGATTTATTTGCTATACATGAGTTTTTTTTTCTTTTGTCGTATAGTTTCGAATGACGACGTATCGAAAAAAAAAGAAGTATAGTTTTTGCGCGCCGCCGGGAAAAAATCGATGCGCGACCTTGACGTTGACATTAAACAGCCGCGCAATTCATTGAAAGTCTCTCGATACGCAAGCGAAGGTTTACGTAATGTCGTGTGCGAGTATATTATAGCGATGCGATACACTTTTGCATATGAAGAGGAGTATAATTGAGCGATGAGGATCGATTCATCAGCTTTCATCAGGATTATTATATGTATATACGCGTTTCTCAGCGCAATTAGCGAATTGAATTGTGGACGCGTTTATTAAATTGTGACGAGCTTTCTTCTGATGGGATAGTTTTAATTAATATGAGATGTTTTATCTGTAGTGTTAAGGGAGAATATGCGTATATAAATAAATGGTTTAATTGTTGCAAACATAGTACATTGTGTTAATTGCTGTTCGAGAAGCGATTTCGAGAATATCGTTGGATTGTACTGATCGCGCGCTTATGCAATCGTATACCTCTTATTACAATCATTACGCTTTTGTTTCACAGAAAAACGCGGCTCATCCGAGTATCCAGTTTTTATCCGAATAATTACAAAAGAATCCACATATACCTATACATTGTCTCAAACCTTAATTATAGGTATGACAATTACATTTATAGTCACCACCTTTAAATCTCTCAGCCTCGCACTTATCTCCAAAAAAAGCTGCATCAAGTACCAAATACACAAGAAGACATAGTCTCGAGTCTGGTATTTCGCGGTCGTGCGACACCCCCGAGGCCAGCCCTATATACATACAGGTGCACACACACACACACACACACAAAGTCGCGATGCGCCGCGCGTGGGTCGCGTCCTTGAACTTCATCTCGACGGTGAATCGCTCTGACGTCACGGCTATCGACCTGGAATCGCGCGCGCTATGTACCGACGTAACACACACTCTCGGCTCGTGTTTTGAATGCGACCGACGAGTGTAGGTGTCTGTGTAACGGTGTTTTGTTTGTGTGCGGATGAGAGAGAGAGAGAGAAAACGATCATAAGGACCTTGAGCTTGATGCAGCTTTATATCGCTCGTTTTGGATGCTAATTATACCGGTTGAAAGCTCGCTCGGATTGTGGTGTTATATTGTTTTTTTGAGAGAGAAGTTTTCTTTGTTGGGAAAATTTTTGCGCGCGTGGGCATATATTGCATTGTATATAGCCTTGTTTTTATTGGACAGGATCTATTTTTAACGAGATTACGATCCTGGCTTTACGCGGTGGTCTTCAGGGGTGACAAGTTCAAGAGCAACTTTAAATTAAAAACTTGCGTGTTATATTTTTAGTTGTATTCCGCGGAGGTAATTCGCGGGGCTAATAATAGAACGCGTCTCCTCTGGAAGTGGAAAAGGGGTTAAATTTACTTTTTTTTTCTCACGTCAGGGCTTGTGATCGCTTCGTTGTATACTTTTATTCCACTTCGAAAGAATTAAGATATTCATTATAACTATACTTATACTTAGTTTTCAATGAATATATAATAGAAGGCTTATTACGAAATTCGACGACGCGATGATTCACCGTCTCGTTCGATATCTTCCTTTCATCTTTGTTAATATCCGGAAGAGCATGTATTCGTATACGATGGCACGTGTGGACACTGTGGACACGAGGTACGTACATGATGCTACGCGATGATGCTGACTCACTGCCTTCCTCATCTTCTTACGTATAGACTCTTGTGCGCGTAAATATACTCGCGTGAACCAACCGGTGCATTATACATATAACTTATCGGCGCGTGACTGTCCCGCGAGAAAATGCCAAGGACAAGAGAAGATTCTCACGATGGATGTATATGCGATGAGTTTTATTTCCGTGAAATTTTGGTTTTTGAGAAAGCTTGGGACTGATGGAATTTCGGCGAATTGAATGGTATTAGTGCTATGTTTTACGAGTAGTTTGATATGGAATGATTTGTGAGTGTTAGCGAGAGATCTGTGGAACGATAAAATTGTATAATTTATTTATATGGTGATTCCAATACATAATCTTTTCTATCTTTATTTTTAAAAATAATATTTCTGTTTTTTAAAATTAATGTGCAATGTTGCGTGTTGTGGATTAGAATACATGCTATTATATTGTTTAAAACGAAAATGTTGATTCAACACTAGTTCAATTATTTTCAGTAAAATATTTTAATTAGCTCCATTTGACATATACACGTCTGTAAATTATAAAAGTCATATTATTTAACGTAAATTCGATAAATTTCAGGAAGTATGTCAGAAACGAAATTTGAGCTGTATCAAACTTTCATTAATAAAATAACTCTCAAAGTGTGAAGGCTAGCTTTGAATGAAATTCGAAAACTTGGGGCGTTGCGCAAGAGATGGCGCCGCCTGTTTTCAAAATGCGAGAATAGAGGCTGATGCGATGAATCGTCTTGGTTCGAAACCAGCCGAGTATCTATTTGTGTTACATGTCATGAAACAGAAGGCATTTTTTTCTACGAAGTAAATTTTAATTATACTTAAATTAAATTATTTGCTTTAAATTCTTTTACTGAAACAATAATATTCTGAAATCAACGATACGCTCTTCTCTTATTTTACGAGAACGATATCGCCTTTCGAGATAAATTAAATTTCAATGAAACACACTGAGAAAAGAGTCTATTAAAAATTACGTTACTAATAATAGTAAAATTTGATATAATTTGTATTAAATATTACTAGCAGTTATAGTAATCGTTTTCATGTTATCAGTATACATGTATATAGTACCAACATTACAACAAATCAACCTAAATTTTAAAAAGAAGCGATCCATGCATTACAACTCGAAAACACAAGTGAAAACAATACACGCAGCCTTAACGAGCCTCTCGTTAATAGTACACTCCACACATAATTATGTACATGCAGCTCATCAGCTCGACCACCGCATAAATAACAAATAAATCGCATTACTCAGTGACCGCAACCGCGTACAATCAATTTCCCACACACATCGACACTGTTCATCATACATCCCATTCGCGTTAAATAAAAAGTGCTATCTCTCTTGTGTGGTCTCCTTGGCGAATCGATTTCCGGAGCCGAGAGAGAGAGAGAGAGAGAGAAAGAGAGCGATAAGCATCGTTCTCGTACATAAATTCCCGATCGATTGTCTGCTCTCAGGTGTGCGCGTAAGTGAGAGAGAGGACATTTATATACGAGCACGTTGTGTGCAGTGCAGAACCGCGACCTTGACACTCGCGCGCGACGGGACGGCGCGGCCTTGTCAAGAATTTTCCGCATTCAATTGCCGCTGTATATAGTTATATATATATGTATATATGCGAGTGTACGCGTTGTTAGCGCGCGGTTGAAAAAATTATGCGAGTGTGTTCGCTTTTTGCATATATGAGGAATTCCGCAAAAAATCACGCCTTGGGGGCGCTAAAATAAGAGACAAAACAATTTTGGGATTCCTAAATCAAGGATGTGGTGTGCTGCTTCCGTTTTGATCTCGGATGTTTCAGTTTTGGTAATTTTGCGGCTGCAATAGCGAAGTATTTTGTAACTACATCGTAAATCAGTCGATTGTACCTAATATAGTAGTAATTGGAACAAACCTGTGGAAAATTGACTTCCCGAATATTTTTACTGTGCGATAATTGCAGTGAAAAGAAAAGAAGAAGCCATAAAAAGCGACCCGTATACACAATCATGCACTGTTTTACAGCGCGACGACAAAACACAGAGTCCTGCCCTCCCCCAATAAACGTCAATTATTACAAAATACAACAATTTAACGACAGCTCAATCCTTCGTCCCGACAAAAGCCGAGCAAGATTTACAGCTATATCCCCATCAAAAACGACTTCCTTCCAATAACATCTTACGCGCGCGCTCAATCATCACGACAGGTAAATATTTTGGCTGAGCTCTCGCAAAGTGTGTATATAACAATGTGCGCGTACGAAGGCCACGCGCGCGTCTTTTTACGACGTTCCTCATCTCTCCAGAGCCAGCGCAATAAATCCGCTCGTATTTTAGAGAGAGAGAGAGAGCCCCTGTATGGAAAAAGTAGTCGGGAAAATTTTTATTTCCGGGGTCCCGGGAAAAAGTCCGAGAGAGCGCGTGCGTAAGTATACTTTGCTCGTAAATCTTTGCGCGCGTTGCGAAATTCCGGCGCGCGTCGCTCGAGAAAGAGAAGCTGTGGCTGTAAATCATCGCATCGGAGACTTTTGCTTTCTATTCAGGACCGTTTTCTTCCGCGTTTGACTGTGGGCTTCTTTTGGAGAGCGGCACGATCATCGTGAGAGAGAGAGAGAGAGAGAGGAAAATATTGCGTAACGGCGCTTATGGTTTTACGAGGCGACTGAAGCTTTTTCACGTGTTTTCCGGGATGCTCGCTGTGTTGTTTTTTTGGATGCGGAGTTGCTAAGCTGTGATGATTTTTGAGGGTATGACAGAGTGGAGACCTGTGTTTTGACGGGAGATGATTGCTTTTTTTTGTTTGAGGGAGGCTTTGTGAAAATCGTGCGGATTTTTAGGTCAGACGCAGGTTTTCGGTGTATAATAGAGGGCGTTCTTTTTATTGCTAGATTTTTTGGTGAAGAATTATTAAATAAATTGTAAAATTAGGAATCTATGTTTTTTTATAAAGTTTGATTCACTGCTAAAAATTGTTGTTATTATCGAATATATCCGTATATTAACATAAAATTACTCCAATTTACATTTTGAGCAGTAATAGAAATACATTGTGCAAAAATAATTATAACTTATCAATCAATTAAATAAAATTCTATAGACAACAACTTTGAATAAAATTTGCAGTTTAGAGCTTGACAAATTGTCAATCTTAAAAAAAAGCATCCTCATCTTATAAATACGTATAGCTAACGTACAAGCTCTAACGCAAACGCCGGCGATGAAAGCCCAATATTTAGATCCAAAGAATGAAGATCTACATAGTCACGAGTAGACGAACGGCATAAATCACTTCTGAAACGGTAGTTCGCAAAAGGGCGTAACAGTATATATAACCCCGAGTACCGGCGGCGCAACCTCTTCTACACCAATATACCTTTACCTTGTTCCCAAAGAGTAAACGTCAACACTCGGCTCGTTCAGTTCCGCTAACCGGCCCTTACGCAAAGGCCTACAGAGAATATATATATATACGCAAACTACTATACACAGCACCTCTTGCGAGTCATGCCGACTCGCAGGTACAACAACGAAAGGTCGCAAACCGGTTGCACAATAGGATCGTATCTATATAACTGCAACCCGAACAAGTCGATGCTGCGTAAGGATCAAGGAAGTCGGGCAATTGACTTTGACGAAAGGGGGCGAATATTCCGTTACGGCACGTCTCTCTCTCTCTCTCTGTGATGGCTATAATGCGTTTGTATGCGTAACGGCTGTATATATACCTATATATAGAGAGAGAAAAGGAGAGCGAACTCTTTTCCTTGTTTACAGTTAACGATGAAGGCACTGCAAGGCCGGGAACCTTCTGCTTTGATTTGCTTTGGGTTGACCGTTTCCCGGGGTTAGTTATGTATAGTATTCTGGGTTTCCTTGGAGATGGAGGTAAAATTTGCCTCCCTGTGCAGTCGAGCTCTTTTTCTTTAGACAAGGGTATACCGCTGCACTGAGTAATGCAGTTACGTGTGCGGTGCTTCGTAACTATTCGCTTCCGTGTTTCATGATTTTTTTCTATTCTTATTTATATACGCGCTATGTATACGGAATACGAAGCTTTTGTTATTGTATAAATATAACGATTCGCGTAATTTTAAAATGAAATTTCGTATATATACTCCGAGAGACTTGCATGTATTAATATAACGCAATGTATATAGGCCTTGCATATAATATTTTTATAACAAAAGCGGAAAATACGCGACAATGTCAGCACACAGGGTATATGCAAATAATAAAGTAGCCTATTAATATTAACATATAATAACAATGGCAAGGTGTCTTGAAAGAGCATCGCGCATCTTTTTAAGAGCGCTTTGCGTCGTATAATAATATTGGCTATTTTTAGGAAGAAACGGCTCTCCTTATCGTTTCGTTCACGCGCCGTTTCTCCCCTCAACCTTCGACATCACCGGCGCACACGAGAACTCGAATTTTAAAGATAGACCTATACACAATGCGAGTACGCGTTTGCCCATGGTCGCTCTTATATACATATATTTCAACCGTCATGTCTTCTTATACAATATGTCGACGGCGAATATACGAGTTATAAGTAATATTTACATTCAAAAAGCTAGTTTTTCCTAAACACTATATCTTTACGTTCGAGCAGAATCTCTTGTAAAAGTGCACACGACCGTAGTTTATTAAAAAAAAAGCGCCATCACCTTGCAAATCCCAAGCTCAAAGCAAGCACAAAAGTCGTAATGAATAACCTGTATTATACGCCTCTGCCTTGCAAAATATACGTACACACGCGAGGGTCGAGCTCGCAAAGCCTCGGAGAGAGAGAGAGAAAAATCTCAATGTCCCCGGCAGTTAAAACGTCGCAATGAAAAACTACGATTTCACGCGCGAAGGCGTGTCCCTCTCGTTATACACATGACACGTGTGTATATAATAGTGAAAAACGAAGTCAAGGGTGATATGCGAAGACGAGAGAGTCTGTGTATAGATATATACGTTTCTAAACGTGAAATACGAAGGGCCAATGTCATCGCTGTTTCTACAGATCGTTTGGTATACTGATTGGAGCTTTGTGTCTTTGGTTTCGTTGAAATTCAATGTGTACATATCCGAGAGTGTGTGTATATAGAGCGGATGTGGGAAAGGAGGATGCGGCCTTTATTGTCAAGCGCTTATTCAGGAGTTCTACTCTGATGTGCGTGATTGTAAAGTAGGTGTGTGTGTGTTTTATTGAATAATTTTGAAGAAAAGTCAGCAAGGACACGATGGCACAGTGTTTAGCACGAGTTCTATATTTTTTGTGAATATACCTTGTATGAATCGTTTGTTCATTTTTTAAGAAATGATTATCTAAAATTGATACGCCTTGTGCACTCGTAGTGCAGTTTTGAACAAAGCTACGCGTTGATGTTTTCAAATAGATATATTTACAAAACAAATAAAATTCGTTCATACTCTTTTGACTTCTCACTAAACTTTTAAGGAAGTAAGCAATGAACTTTCGAGTTTCAAATATCCCGATGAATAATAATGTTAATACGCACATAAATAACGAAGGCCAACCGGAAATTTTTTAACTCCCAAAATTCCATTCTTATTCTCTCTCAACGAAAGCGAAAACGTGTCTCACGGTTAAAATATGACAAATCGCCTATCCCCAAGCAAATCTCGACCTCTTTTTCCCATTATTCACTCCCGCTTCTTGCACGTATTATATCTCTCCCCAGCATCTTCGCCGAAAGAAAACCAAGGAACTTTCGTCAAAAGTCTTTCTCGTATCTCTCCGACTATTTCTTTGTCATATCTTTCTTTCTTTTTTCTCTCCTTTACACGTGTAAGTAAAATTTTCAGGATCGAAATGTTTGCACGTGTCAGTTTTCTCCCAAGGACAGAATTACACTGTTACATATACGCACGCGTAAGTTTGTTTTTAAGTATACATGTATAAACGAAATACTTAATAAAGTTTTCTTCAAATGCCTTATGCAAGCAAAAATATTGACCAATGCAACGATAATGTATAGTTGTTTTATTTGTATCACAAGTGTGAACTAACTCTTTTTATCGTGTATAATATAATATTATCTGAATAAATCATTGCACTTGTAGCTATAGTTTAGTTTTAAATGTATAACACTACAACGTGCAAGGACACACACACTATAATATCAATTAAAAAAATGTCTCATCCCTCGCTAAAATTAAAAAAAAAACATTTGAATCGCTCTACATTTCGTCACTTTCTCGAGAATACAGCATCACCCGCACGAAAAAAAGTAGTCAATCGAGAACGAAAAGCCCCTTGGCAAAAGCATCCCCCTCGCCGTGTCTCTCCACCGCGTTGTTTACGAAAGTCATAATAGCTCCCGGCCAAGGCCGCGGCCGCTACTAGCACTCAAAACGGAATTTCGGATATACACAGCACACTGTGCGGTTTTGTCACTCGCACAGCACGAGAGATGTCGTCGTCCGTTTGCTTGGCCCAAGGCTGGAAAACGGCGCTTTTCTCTCGCGACCTTGCTTTCAACCAGGAGGAAGAAGATCGATGGCGAGAGAAAGCGCTTCTTCTCTTCCGGGTTCTGACACCCACGCGGATATCGAGAGAGAGACTGGCTTTATTTTAATGCGATACGAGCTGATGCTATGGAAATGAAAGCAGGAAATTGTTTGCTCGCCGGGTTTGTTAGAGCAGAGATACTGCTTTATTGTCTCTCTCTCTCTCTCGTCCCTTTTTTTAATAGGATTTTTTAGTGCGTGATTTGAATACGTTTGAGGGGAAATGACGCAGGAGATGAGGATTTTCTTTTTTTGTTTGCGAAACGAAGGAGGTTTATTTTATAAGGCCGATTGGGGGCTATCGATTTTATGCTAAGTTTTTCGATGCCCTGATTCCTTGAACATATTTGACGACGTAGAGCGCGCGTAAAACGTTTGGGGTGTACGCTTATACTGAGTTGAGTTATATTTTACTACAAAAAAGTTCAAGGGAAGTATTGGAAAGTTGCGCTTGGTGCTTTCGATAACAGCCCTAGTGAAGGACTTTCGATGGTCGTAAAGTTGTGTGCGCAGGCCGAGAGAATTGATTTTTCATTTATGTTTAAACAGTTAAAAATATTTTTAAAAATGTCACAAGTTACAAGTTGAAAATCATCAATGAAAAAAAAAAAAAAAAAAAAATTAGCCACTAAGCACTTTTTTTTAACATCGAGAGGAACCCCGACGTAACTTCCCCTCATCAGCGACCTCAGCACATAAGAACCGTAATCCCTCCGCGGGTGATCAGTTAGAAAAGGACATCGACTGAGTCTACGTATATCCTTGTGTCGCAACATTCTACTAATACCTTCCGAAGTAGGCACTGATTTACGATATATACTGTAGCCAACCCCGCGTGCAAACCGATATTTATCCCGTACTAACAATGACCCATATTTTGTCGGAGGTCGACCTCGGCTTCGTTTTCTCTAACCGTGACGACGTTTTTTCTTCTTCTTCTTCTTCCTCTTCCTGGTCCCATCCCCCGCGAACGGAATCATAATTTGCCTTTTCAGAGCTATGGGGAAAACAAGCCGAGCAGGGGGTGACTATTACGTTGCGCAAGGACGGTGTGATGGCTAATAAAGCACTTTTTCGGATGCTATATATATATACACACTTTGGGAGAGGGACCTTCTTGAGGGTGTTTTAAATCTTGGCTGCGCTGTGGCGATTAGATGGAGGAGAGAGAAAAAATGTCTTTGGGATATAGATTGATGATTTATGGTGGTCGGTGGGATAGATTTTTCTTTGGCTGGGTCGTTTGTTTACGAAATTTACGTCAGATTTTGGGTGAGCGGAAAAGTTTCTGTAATTGTTTGACGATATTTTTCAATTCGTAAAGTCAAATGGATAAAATATGATCGTTTTGTTGGTGATCTGTTAGAATTCTAGGTACAAATTTCAGGTGCAAATTTAATTAAATTTAATTTAACAAAAAGAAATCTGTTCGCTTTCGCTTTGCCCAAATAGCCATTATGCTAAATTTCAATTTTCACAAAATCAAATCCAAACACACTACCCAAACGCTGTACCTAAATTCAATATTGTTAAAATCGATCTAATCAATCAAATAATACGATCAATCACGTACACAAGGACAGCCCTTGCAGCCTTCCGCAGCAACCCTAAAAAGAAAAAATCTCTTCTACGAACAAGCCACTATACACACACACACAACACACATATACATAGCAGGCCAAGGCTCCTCTTAATTGACAGCCTACATCCCCCGCTGCACACGCATTCGTATAAAATCCCCCAGCCTCTAAGAAGAATCATCCTCATCATCTCGGCAAAAGCAGAGCAACAGCATCAAAGAAATGCCTGTATACCTATACAGGGCCAAGAAGGAACGTTAGCGTACTATAACAGCCGAGAGTAGAACCATAAATAATCCCGACCGTAGAGGCTATATACACGGCCGAGCCGATATTCTTTTCACTTTCGTTCAGAGGCTGTCTGCCCCGGCGCGCAGCCGCCGCTGCCGAGCGAATCTGGGTCACGGGGTCAACGGGCCATTGGCCGTGTTCCACTTTCGAGTTTCCTTTCGCTCTTCCTCGGCGCGCTGCTCTGATGCTCTGTCTCACTTGCTCTTGTATGAGGCTTTGTGTACATATACGTATACTTATATACTATACGCGGCTATCTCTTCCTCGCCGTGCGTTTTGCGGATCATCGCGTTGCGGTTGGGATTTTGGGCGTGGGATGCTGTGGTTTGGATGTCCTTTTTTTTTAGTGAAAGCTTTTTAGATTGTGGTATAGAAAATTTGATTTTCTACTTTGACCGATTTTTTATTTCTGCTTTGCTTTGGTGTAGCTTGAAGTTTATTAATGCGATTTTTTTTAAATGCAACTTTACGACCTGTATATGGGATCAAAATAATTTTAATATGGTGAAAAGTGATTATTTTTCTTAGAATAGTTAAATGTTCAAACTTTGCCACGAAGCGGTAATAATCGATACTTTCAGGGGTCATCAATAATGTACAACATAGTACAGTTTAAATGAGTATTCAACGTTAAACTAAAAAAATTTTTTACTACTAATTTAATATTTTAATACTTGAATTCTACTTCGACTGAACATTTTCAAAGTGTCAGTCAAAAGGCGACAAAGTCCTCGTGTGGATGAAACGTGTAACATCAGAAACGCTCAGCTTGAATAATAATGAAAAATTTCACTTATAAATGTTGCATTTTGATTGTATTATTACGTATGTCATTGACACAAGAGAACCACAAACATTTCTCATTTTTGAAAAATACTTATACCAGTGATATGTTCTTGGTGAGTTATTCAACAAAAATTTATATTATTTCATTTTAAATTACTGTATATTGTTTAGCTAAGAGTTTGGGATGATTGCTTCTCTATGAAAGAAGAACTGACTGTAATAATCGAAAATAGTGGAAGTAACACAAGCTTTGAAAATTTAAAAAAATACTTGTATATGAATGTTGTAATTTTACTACGGTCTCAGTTACAAAATTTGACATACTTTATAACAAAACCAAAATATTACAAACTAGATTCGTCAACGAAAAATTTCAGACCATTTGAAGCCGATAAATTTTTTATACACGCAGTCGACTCAACTTCGTTACAATTGGCTCTATATCAAGTTAGGGATTCAGTTTGGTGGAATTTAAACGGTAAATATTTCATTAGAAGTACGACGAGAAAGGACAGTTGTGCCATGTACCATCAGATTTTGGAAACCGCTTGGAAATTCGATTTAAATTTCGCTATATTTGAGTGTCTGCAAGAAGATGGCGAATTGAGCGCTTACACTTTCAATCCATACTCTGATTATGCACCTGAAATTTGGGCTAAAATCTCAACTTACGAACAAGAAAACGGTCACCCTTTTGCTATATTTAAATTACAAGACTTATCAAGTAAGAATGATCTAATAATATATTCTATAATCATATATTGCGTAGTAAAAACTTTTTTTTTGTTTACCAAGATTCTTTGGTTACCTGTAACGACCTTTTCTTCATCAAAACTCAGAACATCGGAGGCTACCCCATAAAAATTGTTGGAACGGATAGCATGTCTACTCCGTTAAAGAGTCAATCCACAACTTCATTCGCGTTCGGTGGTACACCTTCAGAAATCATTCAGATAGTGCTGGCCAAACTGAATGCCACTGCACGATTGACCGTCCTAGTTAAAGGAAATAGAAGCTCAGTCCCCAATAACATCGACGAATACGGAGTTGCACATGGAACGATGCAAGAAGTCCTGAGTGGAAAGTACGACATGCTGCTGGAGTTTAAGTTTCGTCGAAATATCTGGAAGAATCAAATTCAGACTTTTCTGGAGGCTGACTTTTGCTACGTCACGTCAAAAAACAGTCTGTCTCTGCAAACCCATATTTTGAGTATAATTTCTTTCAACTTTCAGATGTATTTGATTGTCATGGTGCTCATAATAATCGGTGTATCAGTAATTATCCGCAAGAAGATGTGCTTCTTGGACGTGATCCTTGATGTCCTTCGTGCAGTTATAGGCGTCTCGACAGTTTATCAACCTCAATCAAAACCAACAAAGATTATCTTTATATCATTAATTTTCATTGCAATGTTTGTCAACTACTACTTCCAGACAAATCTAGAGTCTTTTATAGTCCATAACAGCCCATTTTCTCCGATAAAAACTTCTCAAGACATCATCAAGTACAACTATACTGTATACTACTCTTACGAGGGCTACAGACAATTTTTCGAGTATTCTTCATTTTCTAAAAGTATGTATTACTGCACTGTACCTGAATACTTGCAGATTATGGAAAACTCCACGAAAGTGGCTTTCGTACACGACTGCAAGTTCAGCAGAATTTTCTTTCCCGAGAACGAGCGTGTTCATATAGCGTTAGATGAAAACTACAAAATGATGTACGTTGTGCTGGTTAGGGATCATTTTATTCTGAAGAAACCAATCAGGATGTTGTATTTGAAACTGTACGAAAGCGGGATAGTAGGTTTCTGGTTACAGCAAGAATCAAACAGTACGAGGAATAAAACTGAAAATTTTACTATGCCTACTGTTATCACAATGACAAATATGAGATTTACCTTTTCATTTATGTTTCATGGCTTCGCTTTCTCGTGTGTGGTATTTTTACTTGAGCTGTTTTTCAACTTTGCTCGGAAAATCGTAAATAAATTTAAATTGAATTGTTGGATTAATAAGTAATAATTATTGGTTTAATTAAAAACACACAAAACAATTCATTAAAAGAATGGCACATAAAAGTGTTGGAACATGAAAGGAGCGATTTTGCTTCTTTTTAGAGGAAGCTAATAGTAAAATTTTCAGTTTTGTAAAAACAGGTTAAGAACACGTTTAAAAGTGTGTTTGAAGTTCGAATCAATATTTTTAGAAAATGTCCATATGGATGTGTGTGTGTGTGTCTGTACTATATCTATGAAACTACTCTGACAATATCAATAAAATTTGACTCAAGTTTTTGTTTTTTTTTCAGTCCGATTTATTATTAATTTATACTTGATCAGATATAGATTGATGCTACAACATTATATAGAATAATTATTAAATCATATTCTACTAAAAAAATCTTACAATAAGTTTTATTCGATGTATCGCAATTAACATCAACTTTGTAAAAAAAAATAAATGAAATGAAAAACAAAACGACTTCATTATACCTCTTAGAAAGTCGACAACGTCGTTCAAACTGGTACAAACATCTTATTTGTCGCAGACCGTAAAGTTATGTTATACTTTCATAAATATGTTCATCTCGCAGTCAAGTAGATATGCAAATCAATATTGTAATGATGCATTGTATGCGCTATCCATGATATACAACCCGTCCGTGACAGGTTATAAGGCGTCGAAAAAGAAAGAAAAAATACATATCAGGCCAGGAAGTATAACTTTCGAGTGAGCGAAAACTGCTAAACGAGAGCGGCGTATGCATAATGCATATTCGGTCTTGATGCCCCCGCTGAAATGAGTAAAAGTATACACGCGAGAACAAAAAAGAAAGGCTTTATATTATGTTACCATCATCACAAAGAAAATCCTATAATTTAAGAATTACAATAATAACGATCACGCGGCTTTATATTGTACTCCTCAAACAGGAACGAAATTCCGACTGGATTCAATAAAAAGAAAGTTATAATATAAACCTGACCTGATATATCGAGAGAGAAACGCGCGTAGCACGCATATAACCGTGTAACCGGTGCCATTAATAACCGTGTCGCACTGCTCAATTTCAGTATATATACAGGGCGACACTGCAGCAATAGCCCGGAAACTTGCTCAGTATTATATTGTATTATACGCTTTCACTTTCCCCTGCATGCGCGCTCTTATATTGTGTACACTTTCCCCTCTGACACTCCGGCTCGCGGTGTAGGTGCGATGCCTCGATTTTCGAAAAAGAGTAGTCGGAAATTGGGTTTCTGGGTTACCCCGGCAGATGGATAAAACAAACACGCACCTTTTTCCTCTCTAAATTCGCTCTCACTTTCTTCTCGCGAACGAGATGTATATCTCTTTTTTTTACTTCTGGACACCTTTCACTTTTCTTCGGCGCTTTTATAGTGGGATAAGATTAGCGAGAGAGTCGACGGATTCTGTGATGGGATGATGCATGGATTACGCGTTTTTATGCGCGATTCTGTCATCGGTCTGTCTATTTTTAACCGGCGATGATACTTATTGAAGTTTCTTTTCATGAATAGTTGTTGATGTTTATGTGAATGCGTTCAGATAATCTTCGAGTAAAAATCCTGTGTCTATACCGTTATACGTTGGAGATTTTTCAAATACATATAAAAGTATATGAGTAACAAGTGAAACCGCTTCCTCCAAAAGCCCTGCCCAAACAATTTGACATCGACAAAAAGAAAGAAGACTTCTCGTCAGTATATTATACGCTCTCATCATTGTCTCATCTCTCCCCCCGAAAGCTTTCCCTTCTTTTCTATCCTCGCTTTCTCAAACCTCTCCGAAAGCCATACATACCCATCACACACAACACACATCAGCAATTCTCGAAGATCGGAAGCGCTGTGGCCGTCATCGATGCTGGCACGATTACCGAAGGTCCCTCTCGGGGCCTATAACCTCGTGTCGCCGCTGCATATTGCGCAAATTTCTCGGGTGGTCCTCATTTCGCGAACAGCGCCCGGGTATTATACCCGAGAGTGGAGAGCTTCAAGGCGGCTTTCGCAACGTCCTTACGGGGCAGCAGCTTTCTATTTCGAAAGGATCTGAGAAACGGAACATCTGCTGCTGTATATGCATACAGGCTCTCTCTCTCTCTCTCTCTCTCTCTGTAGCGCAGCGACGAGTTTCTTGATGGGCGAGGCGGTGGTATGATGATGAGACTGTCGCAAGGTTGGACCGAAGTGCGATATTGGGTTTATAGGTGGTAATGAGGACGAGGTGTGCGCGCGCGCGTGTGTGTATAGCGCGAAAAATGGGTCGGGGATTCCTATATAGAATGTTGCGCGACTTTGACGCTTGACTCTGATATGCTGGTTAAGATTTCTTTTTCGGGCTTTTGAAATTAGTTTGAAATATACGTAGTATAATAATTCTAACACACTGGGATGACTGTAATAGAGTTGTATAGAGATTATAATAATTATGTGAGTAAGAAAATTATTTCAAGACAAACTTTCACTAAAACCAGCTTCAACCCCAGCAAAATCATTCACGCGCACTCCAAGGGCTATATCCACACAAAGTATTCCTTGACTCCTCGTCGCCATAAACGCAGTCTGCATCTCTACAATATACTTCCGTCATTTTTACAACCCGACCCAATGCGCTGGGCTATATCCCCGTTACACGCGCCTGTATATACCTGTTCCGCCTTACTCGTATTATAGCCCTTGCGCGCGCGCCACGCGTCGCATCTATATAAGGTCGCAATAAACTCCAAGTGCAAAGCAGTGCGTTTATACGCGTGCAATTTGTCGGAGGCTGCAGCACGCGCCAATAATCGTAAACGCATAAAACCATAAACGTGGGGGAGTATAGGCACGCGCGCTCGTCGTCGGCTTTTTCGGAGATTGAAGGATTTTTTTTATTGAGCTTGACTATACAGAGGCTTTTGGAATGAAAGTTTCTAGTTTGCAGATTATTGTTTTTCAAAATGAAGCGGAGAAGGACACGAGTGCGTAATGTTTAGTTGCATGTGAACTAATTAAGCGGAAGTGCGCAACATTCGATTATGATGTATAATTATCGATTTTTTTCATTCACTTTATATAGAGTCTAAGGATTAGCATATACGTCGATGTGGATACACTGCAAACTCATTAGCATAGTTGATTTCTTCCTTGATGGATTTTTATACAATAATAAAGTTCAGCTCGGTGTCCTTTCGATGCTTCATACCGATAAAATGCTGGAGAGTTATTAATTGCCGAGTGATCGACAGCCGTCGCCTTCCGCGATGATTTCACTTTGTAATGTATTACAAGGAAGCTTTTACGGGAGGAGCTATAGTGTCTCTTGCTATTAAATTTTTTTCCATTTTATATACGGCACACTCAATGATCAACAGACTGGACAATAACGTTTTCTTTATCATCGTGAAAATGCTTCCAGTGCGAGAGTATAATCACATAAAGGCTGAATTTTTAATTAAAAAAAAAATTCAGCGAAAGATAGCAGCTGCAGAAACACGCGCTCAATGTACAATAACAATATACATACGTATAGCTTATATGATACGAGGAAGTTAATAACACCGACGCTTATACTCCAGTAAATCCTCACTGGCACTTTTGCAATAACACAATGCTCGAGAGTTTCGTATCCCTCAGTATGTGTGTATCCCTGCACCAGAGTGCAGATTGCTATATACACTTCGTCTCGTAAAATTTTACTATCCAACGCGGCTGTTACAGCAACGAAGGTCCTGCCCTTAAATTACTCGCGAAAGTGTTTGGATAGGTCGTTCTCGCCTTGGGAACAGAATCACTGTGCTCCACATTTGCGGGGATTATATTCTTTGCAATCGATGAGGTTGTGACGGATCGCGTTTATTGTGTGCGTGCCGATATCGAATTTGGCACGAGAGATTTAGGCTGGCATTGACGACACGGCTCTTTCATAAAAGTGGACTCTCCCCGACCTCTATGTGTAAATAAAGTAATTGCCGAGAGTAATTGCTGTGTGTTGTGTGGAAAACTGGTTTTTTGCTCTCGATGCGTATATATATTTTTTTGCGATGAATGATTTATTAATTAGAAGCGGACGGTTTCTGTTTTAATGCGAGGTTGATGAGTGATAATAAGGCGCCGAACAAACTGTTCACAAAAAGAAATTCTATATCCTACTGCATCACGAAAAAATTCTATATGTGTATATTTTCTACACGGAAATTCCCTGCGCAAATTTTTAATTATTTTACTAATACACTGGAAAACTCTACGCAATCATAATTATAACTTATCGTTACAACAACAGTTTGTCGGGAATATATCTGCGTAGAGCGTCATTTTTGAGTATACTGCTTGTCCGGAGATAAGAAACTATATCGTGAAAATTAATATATATTTTACGCTGATGTTTTATTCAGTCTTGGTTTATTATGAATCTCCCGCAGTCGATCGAGGTCTCTCGGATTGTAGCCTTCGTGCGCGTTTGTTCTTCTCGATTTAGCCTTTGGTGATATAACTATTCTATTGTATACACTGCTTGGAATAATCAGTTCACTTCGGCAATTTCACTTTTATATACGCATCGAAATAAGAATCTTAGTTATCCCGTGTGTCTACACTCACCAGATGTTTATCGGTTTACGATCTTTACGACTCGGTATAAATCAATTACTCTGATATCTTCTTGTATCTTTACAATACCCAATTATCCATCAGCAATTAGAGACAATCCCAATAGATAGCCTCGCGTCATGTGTAAACTCCGATACTCAATTCGCCACCTAAAATCACCTTCAAACGCGCTCATTTGCATATACGTATAGAAATAGACTCACACGCGATTCTCGTACTCACATTATAACCCACGCCTAACTAACGTATCATCTCGTAATTATACGGCCAGCTACGACTGTGTAAATGCTTGGCGTTATTATAACTTCAGCGCGTCTCTGTGTATATTATATATATATGTATGTATGTATATATCGTGTCACGGCCGGTGAGTGTACTTGATCGTGTGTAGGGCGCCGGCGAGCGCTAAGTAGGTCGTGACCCCAAAATTATTGTATACGAGAACTAGGCGTTTTCGGTCTTGTTCTCTATTAGCGCTCGGGAGGTTGTCGCGACACGAGGTCGAGGTGGAGAGAGAAAAAATTCAATGTCAGCTTGCCGAGCTATGATGATCGGAACTCTGTACAAAAGTGGGAGAGAAAGCTTGCGGTTATGAGACTTTGATAAGCGTAGTTTGCACTGTTTTTGAGGAATAGCAGTAATGCCTATTACATTTATTATTGCAATATTAACGATATCTATTTCCGTACTAACAAAACACTTTGATATCTGAGAAATTTTGATGTTTATCCATTGGTCAGAACTAATATAAAAGTTTATTACTTCAGGATGATATATCAATTCAACGCTAGATAAAATTCTATGTGTCTTGTAGACAATTTTCAATAAAATGTTTTAATAGATTAGATTGCGTAACCTTATCTCATATAACAAAATCTAAAATTGCGACTACTTATGACACCTATGCTGCAGGAATAGAACTAGTTGTTAAAGTACAAATAGTAGGATTTGCTAGTTCACACAGTGTTTGCAAGTTGGACGGTCTTATAATGGGACAGGACGAGTTAAAGAAGAGCAAGCAGGCTTCTGACATCAAATCTTATATTCAATGGATCGCGACATTAGGAGGTATTTGCTCTAACTATATATAAAAAATATAGTTTTAATTAGATTAATGAAGAACGACCTTTTTAGGCAACTTTGCTTTATACTAGCAAGTATATTTAAAATAATACCAGTAGTATTAATAAATAAATTTATTTAATTTTAGTGTTCCTGTTAATGTTTCAAGTTGGAATACAAATCGGATGGGCTTCTCCAAATTTTGCACGATTTGCCAGCAAAGATTCACCTATTCAGATGACGCCAGATGAAATATCATGGGTGTTATCTTGTACTGGTATAGGAGGCTTCGTTGGAGCTATACTGTTCTCAATCGGCTTGGAATTCATCGGCGGTAGAAGAATTATTCTCGTCATATTCATCGCTATCTCTTTGTCTTGGATATCTTTGATAATTGCGAATTCCGCTGTGTGGATATTCATTGCTAGGTTATTAGGTGGAATTACTTGTGCAGGGGCATACAGCTCTTTCTCTATCTATTTAGGCGAAGTTGCGCAACCAAAGATTCGCGGTACTCTGATCTCTGTAGCAGCCGGTGGGAATGCTGCAGGAGTTCTTGTTGGTATCACCACAGAAACATATATTTCATCTATGAAAATATCTAGTTCAATTTACTTAGCATTTTGTGTGATATCACTTTTACTTTTTATATGGCTTAAGGATTCTCCTTATTATTTCGTGAAAAAAGGCGATTTTAAAAGAGCCAGGCAATCGATAGCTTTTTACTTCACTGGATGTGATGTAGATGAAGAATTAAAGCCGATACAAGCCTTTGTTGAAGCTAATGCCAATAACACTATTAAAGGCAAGCTCAAAGAATTGAACGTACCTGTAGTAAGGAAATCGATATTCATAATATTTATACTTTTTGGACTTCCACATATAAGTGGTCAAGGTAATATAATGTCCTACATGGAAATAATTTTGATGAGCGCAAAATCAAACAGTATTAAGCCACAAGAATTTGTTATTTATGCTAATATTATTAGCATTGTAGCGACACTTATAACAGTAAGGTTTAGCGACAAATTTGGCAGAAGAGCCGCGTTAATATTCTCGAGCATTGGTTGCTCAATAGGAATGATTTGCTTGGGATTACACTTTTTTTTACTAAAAGAAAGCATTGATGAACAATCTCTACAGTGGCTACCAATCTTTTCTATAATTCTTTATTTGGTCACTTATGCAGTTGGATATACTCCGGTTCCTAGTACCGTATTGAGTGAACTTTTTCCTGAAAACATAAAGAGTCTTGCGGCTTGTTTTGCATCTTTAGGTGCTTCGTTTTTTGCTTTCGTAGTTGCAAAGACTTTCCAACCAGTAGTCGATGCTTTTGGAGAAGAGTACATATTCTGGCTTCATGCTGTACTGTCATCATTTTCAATTCCATGCGTATTGTTGTTGTTACCGGAAACTAAAGGTAAAACTTTTCAACAAATCCAAAATGATCTGATGAAGTAATAAAACTTATCTCTTCACGATAACAATCCAATAGTATTTATATGGTTAGTAAACTAAAAAGATAAAATCGTTTATCAAATTATTATTTAGAAGATTAAAATTACTATGGTTATAAAAGGCAATGTTATCTTTATGAGCTTAGTATGGCGGTTAAATACATCATTCATAAAAAATAAGAAGCGATCAAATTTACAAGTATTATATTTAATAAAATGTATTTATTTTTTGCAACGTATTCAAACATTTATACAAAAGAATGTAAATAATATGTAAAGAAGTTTCAATAAATCTATTGTGCCATTTTTGTAAAAATTGCAACCTTTCATTTATATTAATATAATCAGTCACGAAATTTTTAATAAAACTATTATCATTTTTTCTCAGCACTATTGGTGCATACTAATTATGCACTTTATATATACATAGGGTGACACGTTTGATATGAGGTTGAGAAAATTTGTTGGCTTACCCCCTCCATCAATAGCTGGAGTTGCAAAGAATTCGACAATATTATTTATATATTTTTAAAATAATTCAGAGCCATTCGGAAAGCAACTAAAGTTTAGTCAAACTGTTTGACCTACTTCCTTAAGACGGATGAAAAAAGTAACGAGGGTTCAAACAAGACAAAGCGCATCGTAAAGAGTCATCAGCAGCGGACCCACCCTGCCATAAATATTTTTGGGACCTTTATGACAGCCAACTGAAAGTATGGTTGCTTCGTCTTCCCTTCGGTAGAAAATTTTTTTTTTCTCCCTCTCTCTCATTTTCTTGAAAATATTTATCCTGAAAATATGTTAGCTGCAGAAGCACGCACACGAAAACCGCTGGCGTATACGCCTGAGTTTCTTGCCCTCCAACACGGCACGGAGCGGTCCTGGTTTAGAGCAAGCATCCCGCAGTCAGCGCCAAGACTTGATTTGGAGTTTTAAAAAAATGCAATCAACTTTAAATCTGTAAACGAAAAGATTTCTCAAGCTATTGTAAGTACAATGATTAGTCATTTGTGGTACCTTGGAGAGGAGATGATTGCTCTATCATTATTCGACGATCTAGTTACAAATGATTGAAAGAAATTAATATGTAACGCAATGAAATGCAATTCAAACAAAAAACACAATTTATTCAAAGCAGAACTAAGTATAAGCCAAAAAAAAACATTGAGCGATTAAGGCCCTGATAATTTTGCTAGTATGAACGCAATGTCATTTTTCAACAAATTACAATTAAAAGCTGATTTTCTCAACGTTGATCCTGAACAGTCTGTAAACAGAACAGATTAGAACGAAGCTAAATGTGTAGACAACGAGTTGCAAGTGGTTAATGATATTGCAGAAAGAACTGTACAATTTATGAC